>JAJPUD010003679.1:0-23690 GCA_023553655.1 Myrmecobius fasciatus | reverse complement strand
AAGCTATGTAAGGGTTATTGTTGAAGAATTACCCACACATGTTATGCAAATAAAATAAAAATTTAAAAAAAAAGAATTCCATTATTGCAGAAGGCATAGATAGATAGATACATAGAAAGAAAGATAGATAGATAGATAGAGGATATGGGTACTAGTTGACTATGATAGAGTGGTGATAAACTGAATATGGAGGTGGGGATGATAGAAGCAAAGGCAGATTGGGAAAGGCAATAATTAGAAGCAAAACACTTTTGAGGAGAAACAGGATAAAAGGAGAGAGAATAGGATAAATTGATGGGGAAATAGGTTGGAGTTAGTAATCATAATTGGGAAAATATTTCAGTAAGTTCCTCTCATACGGGCCTCATTTCTCAAACATAGAGAACTGAGTAAAATTTATAAGAATACAAATCATTCTCCAATTGACAAAGATTTGAAGGCAATTTTTAGACTACTCAAAGCTATCTAGAATCATATAAAAATGCTCTCAATCAATATTGATAGAGAAATACAAGTCAAAACAACTTTTGATACCATTGCATATCTACCAAATTGACTAATATGACAAAAAAGGTAATTCACAAATTTTGGAGGGGATGTGGGAAAATTGATACACTAATACCCTGGTGGTGGAGTTGTAAATGAATTTAACTATTTTGGAGAAGAATTTAGAAATATCCCCTATAAGTTATCTTTGACCCAGCAATATCACCACTAGATGTGTATCTCAAAGAAGTATAAAACAAAAAGGAAAAGGATCTATATGTACAAAAATATATATAACAGTTTTTTAGTGGTGGTAAAGAATTGAAAATGTGCATCAACTGGGAAATGGCTGAACAAAATGAATATATGATTGTGATGGAATAATATTGTACTATAAGAAATGATGAGCAGAATGCTCTCAGAAAAACCTAGACTTATATGAATTGATGCCAGGTGAAATGAGCAAGACCAGGATAATATTGTACACAGTAATAGCAATATTGTTGATGATCAGTTCTGAATGATTTAGCTATTCTCAAATTCCAAAGGACTTATTATGAAAAATTCTATCCACTTCCAGAGAAAGAAGTGATGGAGTCTGAATGCAGATTGAAGCATATTTTTTTAACTTTTTTTTGTTTTTTTTTTAGTCTGTTTTCCTTCATAACATTACTAATATAGAAATATGTTTTGCATGACTGCACATGTATAATCCATACCAAATCGCTTGTTGTTTCAGTAAGGAAAAAAAAGGGCGAAGAAGGGAGGTAATTTGGAACTCAAAATTTTAAAAATTAATGTTAAAAATAGTTTTTATGACTAATCTCACAGTGAGGTACTCTATTTCTCTCACTCATAGTACCTTCCCTTTAATAGTACTCTCTCTTTACTCCAACCAACTCTGGTTAGTTTAACCTGACAGGCAATGCTTTCTCCCACCTCAGAAAGAATTTCCTTTATCCCCAGAGAAACTTGTCTTTTTCTTTAGTCTAACTATATGCTCTCCAAACTCTATTTCATATTTGCCACTCATGGTGCCTATTTTATTTCTTTTTTTCTGTAAATTCTTCTCCTAGATAAATCTTTCTTTTGGCAAAGAAAAAAAATAGTTTTTATGTGCAATTGGGAAAAATTTAAGATATAAAAAATCAGATAGATGAATTGGGCATACAACTTTTAAAAATAGAAACTAAGCAATTAAAAACATAAACTCAAAAAATGGAAATTTTAAAAATCAAAATAAAATCATAAAAATTGAATTAAGAAATAACATTAAGAGGTTTAGGGAGAAAGGAGAAATGTGGACCCATTAGTAATTTGATTTTTTTCTTCTTTTTAAATGTCTTTTTTTCTTTTTAATTAATTAATTTTAAACTTAACTATAAAATGGGGGGGGGAGTTGCCATGTGCATAGCAAAATATAAGTGAGGATTTAAAATATAAAGCAATAAATTACCATTTCAAGAAAATTTTTATAATAAATATTACACATTGCAGTGATCAAAGCTGTCCATCTTTTTGCTTCCTTATAGGTTTTTTTTTTTTGTTCTCTGCTGTGTACTTCATTTGATTTTCTTTTCAAAGAGAAAGAGGAAAACAAAATTGCTATTATCACAAAAGAAATAGTGTTTTCCACCTCCATGCACAAATACCTTTCAACACAGGGCTAGGTAAAATATGAAAAACAGGGGGAAAGATTTAACAAAAAGAATAGCCAAATTAAAGAATTGGAGAATGAAAGAGATTAAAAATACAGGAATTATTTAACTTAGGCAAGGAAAGCTAAGAGGTTACCTTTTAATCATCTTCCTAAAAAAAAAAAACAGATAAATTAGTAATAGTTTTTTGTTCTCATAGGCTTTAATTCTATTATTGTTGTAATTTATCTATAAAGAAAAATTTAAATCCTTCTAGGTGAGAGGATTTTGACGATTTTCTTTCTTTCTAGAGGAAAATAGAACAGATGCCTATCTGTTTGAAATGGACCAAGTATTAGGTGTAAGTAGAGTGATGGACTATATCAAATTTTTAAATGAGTATATAAAACAAACTTTCCCAGAAATACTCAATAGCAACCTTCTCACTTATGAAAAATAAGGAAAGTGTTAGCTTGTTTTAATTGTTCACTCCAAAGATCAGTATTCTTAGGTAATAAAGAAAAATGGATATTTTTAAATCTTGTAATAGATCTTCTCTTAAGATCACTTCTATCCCCATGATTCTCTGGTTTTATTTTAGAAAGTCTTTGTTTATAATTGCTATCATTCTTATATAACTTTTAAAATCTTATTAATTCATTTTGTTATAAATCTGTAATTTCAAGCCATCCCTTTTATCAATAAACTTCTACAACTATAAATTCTACAACTTACACTTTTCAAGTACTATCTAGGGGTAATGAGACATTAATGACAGGTTTAGGCACACAATCCTAGGTATATTTGCAAAACTAAAATCTAGATCTTTCTGAGTTTTGAGACCAACACTCTAAAATGCCACATTAATTTCTTAATTCCTATATTTACTTTGGTGCCAAAGATTTAGGTTTTGACCTACCTGTATACTCCCTCGATCTATGAAGATCACAATTCTCTCCTAGCCTTAGTTGGATTACTGATTGACTGTGGCCAACAAAAAAGGGGGAAAAATGTCATCACCTGCTGTCTATCCCTCTGTGCTGAGGCTTCTCATGCTTATTAGATAGCATGGTCTTTGGACAACAGACATACAGTCTGTCACTATGCCCAAATTTGAAGCTTTTCAAGGTTGGCAAGACCTACCAGAGTTTTGTATTATGCTGGCATAGCCTTTGAAAATCCAAGGTCACCTCCAGACCACAATTAATCATCAAGAAAGAGTTCAGTACAGGGTCTAATTACTACATCTTTTGAATAATTTTATTATACCCACTACTATTCTTCATATGGTTCCAAATAAAGTGTTTTTTCAAAAATTCTTCAAAATCCATCTTCATAAAATGAGGCTCATACACTCTCCCATGATGAATATCAAATTCTTCATTTTGAGGAAGAGGGTAGAGTTAATTGAGTAATTTTAATTATAGTCTCTAGCAGTAAAGATGGCTTGCTCCTACCTTTTAGCCCCTCTCCTCTCTCCTTTATGCAAAAATTTGGTTGTGTAATTGTAGATTTAATCATAATGCTTCCTATCAGTATTCACAAAGTATTCCTGCCAGCCTTGACCAAATAAATAAAGTATGCATCTAAATAATGTTTTATCATAAGTAAACGTATTTTTAATATGGCAGCCTCTTTCACTTAAGAATTCATTATTCATGCTCATTTTCTGAAACTTCTCTACTGTTTGCATAGTAGTTTTTACAGACTAAGAATAGATTTCATTTATTTCTGCTCATTTGTTTTCAGACAAATTTGTTTTCAGACAGATAGCCATACCCTAAATCATCCAAGATCATGGCTTTTGAAAATGGATGAGTTTCTGGTATGTGATACTAAGAACATTCAAACTCTAAAGTCTGATTAGTTACAAATATTAAGAGACATATAGAAAATAATCTATAAAATACAATTGTACTATATGAAAATACCCTTATCACCAGGGTGCTACAAGACCAAGAACATGATTTCATCAAATGATGTGAAGTTGTTTTCTGTGAAAGGCATGCTAGCATGAAAATAGATATATCTAGGTGCCAAATAACAACGAGAGTCCATCCAGAAGTGCCAAAATAAAAGCAATTGCTTAAGAAATATGACAATCTGAGCTTGATTCAAGGTAAAAGAAAGGCTTCCAAGTGTGATTGCTAGCATTATTTATGTAGCTTGATCTAAGTGAAGGAAAAAGAGGAAAGTGGAACAAGAAAAAATATATTTCAGTACAGAGATACATAATAACCAGAAAGAATAATATATAAATTTAAATAAATGAATAAATTTAAAGAAATTTCATTTTGAGTCAAAGAAAATCTTATTCTATGTCATGTATGTTGTAATATAATTCATGTCATAATGTATATGCAATAAGTAGGAAAAAAGGGGAAAGAGACAGTGTTTAAAATAGGCTTTATTTGAAAAGATAATTATAGGCAAATGTAACAAAAGAAAAGATTAGATGGAGCAATAAAAACTTCAGGATAATTATGTAGTAATTAATGTGTAATCTCTTTCCATCCTTTTTGGGGAGGAGGTAGGAAAAGAAAATGAGGTGAAAGGGAAAATGGCATAGATTTAAAATGATCACTGCTATGATGTTTTATTTGTTAAGCAATTTTATTAAAAATATTTTCTTAATATCTTCATCTCCTAATAATTGTCTTTCACAAGTTTCATTTTAAATTCTGGCTAATCATGACTTTCACTCTGTCTCTGGTTTAAAAGAAGACATTTCAGAGACTAAAAGTAGCCTTAATGACCTATTGTCATTTTGCATTTTTTCATTCCCAGCATCTAGCAGAGTCACAGATGCATTTTTTTCCCTGAATAATGGGCACATGATCAGCGTTTGTTAAATTGGCTTGAACTACTATTCCATATAATTTTATCCAATCTGAAATAAATAATATCCCATTCAGTTCAATTTTAAAGCATTTATTAATTATTTATGACATGTAACATAGGTGCTAAGGACACTAAGAGCAAAATAAATATTTTTATCCCAGGAGAAGCTTACATTCTACAGAGGTAAACAATCTATGAACAAATCAGAATTCCTACATAGCCTCAGTCAACTGATATCTAAGTCCTATTGTTGCCCAACATGAAAAATCAATTATAAAATAACTTCTAGCTTTTGACTTTCCCAAGTATAAAATCCAGGTAAGACATGAAACTAGAACATGTAGATGCAGCTTCTTTACATTATCTATCATTTGTTAAAGAAATGGAAAAAAAAAGCACTCTTTTAGTATTTATCTTTTTGTTTTCTAGGATACTCTATACTTCAAGCTATTATGGAAAAAGCAGGACAAAATGGTTGGCATGTCAGTGCCATATGTGTGGAAAACTTTAATGATGCCAGCTACAGGAGACTTCTAGAAGATCTGGATCGAAGACAAGAAAAGAAATTTGTAATAGACTGTGAAATAGAGAGACTTCAAAACATATTAGAACAGGTAAGTCTTATTTTTGTCTCCTGCATCTGAAGTTTTTTGTTAGATTTTATGATTTATGATCTTATGAAAACTTCTAATTTTATAGTTAGGAGACCTTTCAAATGGTTGGATTGAGAAAATCTTTTACCAATTTTTGAATTTGTAATTTAATATTTCTGACTAGCTTGTGTTTGGTTCTTCTTTTCTTCATTTCTTAAAATATCTAATCTTCCTTCAAAGTTAAACTCAAATGTTACCTTCTATAGGAGGATATTCTTGGTTCTTTTTATGAGAACTAGAAACTTCACATCCTATCACCAGAATTACCTAGTATATTATTTTTATGGATGTATCTGTGTATATATCAGTGTATATAGACACACAAATATCATTTCCTTTAATAAATGTGAGGTCCTCAAAAGTAAGAATTGTTCATTTTAGTCTTTGAATTCCTAATGACTAACACAGTTCATGGTATGTAGCAGATGCTTAATAAACACTTGTTGATTAATTGATTGATTGAGTGAAAATTGGATGCTTTATCTCACTCAATTAATTATTTTTATGTCCTAAGATTTTAAAAATGGTTGAAAACTTAATGGAACTAATAGGATTTTAAGTTATAGGTATTTGAAGACTATGACATAACCTTTGAGAATCACTAAATTACTTTAACCTTACCTTCTAAATTCTATAGAAGTCTGTGAGTCTCATAAAAGGTAACATTTTGATCTTTGAAGAACAGACTATTGTAAATTTTAAAAACATACAAACTACTTTGCGTGTGAAATATTTTGTTTTAGTTGTTCTGGGCAGATAGACATAAAAGACTAGAGATATGTCTGTACCTAAAATTCCTTCATAAAGCACACAAAAATATTTCTACATTTTATGTGAAGCAGGCAGGAAAAATAAAACAGTACTATGTTATTGTATTATGTTATAGGAAAATCTCATCAAATATATAAATGCCTTTTGCTTAATCCTGGATAGAATGATAGTATTTTGAAAGTCTATATTTTAGGATAATTATTACTATTGTATCATGATTATAGTGAATGCATGCCATCTAGTGGTCTAAAAAATACTTGCTTATATTTACTCAAGATAGGTTAACTAACTCAAATCCCCAGTTTATTAAACTGTGATTGTGGACCACATATGGTTTTGTGCATAACTGCAGACCAAAAATACAATAATGTGAGAATAGTTCAATAACATGTATACACATGCAAAAGCCAATAACATATATACACATATGCGGTCTCAAAACTGAATGTGGAGGTTGAGAAATTATTATTTATCATCAATAAATGTTTGACTTGTATGCCTATTTTGTATACCTATATACTGGAGTTGCTTAAAAATCTCTCAGGGGGCAGAGGGAAGGGGCCATGAAAGGGAAAAGTTTAAGAAGCAATAGAATATATATTAACAAGATTTTTTTTTGTTTTCCATTTGTAATTTCACATATACATAATTATACATTTTGATTTGTTATACCAACATATTTGCAGAAAAGTTTTAGAGTAGCATGTATATAATGTATATAGCCCTAAGTTATGAAAAGTAATTCTTTTTTCTCTTTCTTTTTTCATTCTTTCTCTCTTTTTTGTCTTTCTTTTTGGAAAGGGAAACCTTCAAAGATAGCTAAGAGAGACATTGTATTAAATGATCACCAGGGTCATTTTTAACTTTTTAGTTTTCCTTTCTTTGAATGATATGGCACTTGTAAAAATAGAAAGTGGGGGGAAGATAAGATGCTATATTGTAATCGTTGTCAATCTAGATGTGGCTTTATTAAAGGAGACAATAAGATGTTCACATCATAACAATCATTTTAGGAAAGTATGTGTATATTGGCAACTACTAAATATAAGCAAATAAGCAATCCCAATTTCTCATCTTGAAAAATTTTCAATAGCTATTAGTTATTGAAAGAATATATCAAAATTCAGTGTAAATACATGTTATTGGCTTTTGAACTATTCTCAAACTGTTGTCTTTATACTTCTTTTTCTTTATTTCTTCAAATAATATATAATTCTATCTACAGCAGGTGGTGCTTTTTTTCTATAAATCAAATCTTATAGATGAGCCTAGGACTCCCAATAATGTATATAAATCTTTCATGCTCTTGAATATACTCCAAAAAACAAGAATTATTGCCCTTCATTCTATTTCTCCTCAGAGATTCTCTCAAAATTTTTTTAATTGGACCTGTATTTCATTGGGATAGGAAACTCGCTAATAATAAAGCATTGTGTGGCAATGCACATCCATAATCTGCATCCATAGGTAAATGACTGTTCAGGATCCTATAACCAAATATTATGTATCAGAAACAGGACTTAAAACCAAATCTTTCTGAATTTGAATGCAGGTCCTCTATCCACTATTCCATTAATTCTTCTCTGATATTTTAGGACATAAAATCCATTTTTGTGTGATTCATTGACTGTATTCTTAGTTGAAACTTAAAATTTTGGAGGACACACATAACCTCCAGATGAGCTATGTCTAGTCCTCTCCTAACCCAACTGCACTATAGTTTTGAGTAACTAAGCCTTGTATATAATTCATATTAAATCCTGTTGGACAACTAAGCCCCCAAATTAGCTGAATTCCCAAAATTCTATTATTAAGGACAGAGTAAAGTCCAAAATGTGCTTCTGATTAATACCTATTTAAAAGGCACATTCAAGAGTAGGTGATTTAGTTTCTAAAAAATATTGACCCATTTCAAGCAGAAAATCAGGATACTTGAGTGCTCTGGATAAGATCTCTGCATAACTCTTAAATAAGCTTCTTGTTAAAGTGCCTGGAAATATGAATTTTTATTTTCATGTCCTCACTCCCCCCTCTTAAAAAAATAAAGATCCCAGTAAATTCAACTTAGAATAGAACTTGTCTATTCTCTAATGAGTTCTGTTTTTCTCCCTTTTTTCCTGATATCTACATAATAATAATTATAGTGATAATAGACTTTTATCCCCTAGGATGCCTCTCACATAAAGATCTCCTAAATGGTTTCAAGAGCCATTATTTCTGTGAGAACATAATGACCTTTCACTGACTTATAATGAATATTTTGCCCACCTCAAGGTCTACACTACAGGGTTTTCTTTGACTATTCTTACAAGGATGACAAGTCTACTTCACTAAACCACAACCACTTCCCACCAGTAAAACAAATAACTCTTATACTTACTACCTCTGAACTAAATTATTTGGTGTTATTTCTAGTTTTATTTTTATTTATTCAAGTTAGCTGAAACTAGATGGACTACTTGTAATTCTGCCTTTGACTTATATTGTTCTTTGACCTTACCTACATCATATGCTTCCCTGTGTCCCCTATTCCTCTTTCTTTATTGAAGAATAATCTAATTTAGAAGATAAGCAATAACCAAGATAATATAATCCTTACTAAATATTTGAAAAGCTAAATATTAAGTCGTAAAAATCAAACCTGTAAATAATGCTTACTTCTTTGGTACAGGCAGGGTGAGGTGATGTATTAGCATACTTCTGGTCAGATGAGGACACTCTCACATTATTGCTATATACTGTCAATAATTAGTTAGCTGACATTTTAATTTGTACCAATTTGCAAAAACATAATGGAAACAGCTCTCGCAATTTTCTCTTGAAATATGTTAATGAACAACTAAGCTCAGAGATACACCTCATCTGGTGTCCATTTTTCTAAATTATGTTTATGCCATGTACAAATAAGTTCTTGTCCATTTCCATGTAATGCATATTCATTAAGAAACTTCAAAATCTGTGCCAAGACACAAATTTTGTGCTATATGTCTTTACTCTTTCTTTGAGAATCATAGCTTTAAAAAGTAGAACTTCAGGTAAATTTGTTGTTTGGTTATTTTCAGTCACAGCTACCTCTTTTTGACCTCATTTTGGCTTTTGTTGGGAAAAAAAAAGGAAGTGGTTTGCCATTTCCTTCTCTAGTTCATTTTATAGATGAGGTAAATAGAGTTAAGTTCTTGACCAGGTACACACAGCTAGTGTCTGAGGCCACATTTGAATTCAGGAAGCTGAGTCTTTCTGATTCCAAATCCAGCATTCTATTGTGCCACCTAGCTGCCTTAATAGACTTACAGAAAGAGATTTAACTTAATTAAAATGCAAAGCTAACTATGGAGCTGATACTTCTTTATAAGAAATTCTTTTTCCCAGAAAACTCATTCCCAAATGAAAATGTATTGCATTATAGTTTTATATTATATATTAAATGTATTGCATTATACTTTTATTGTAGTCTATTCCTAAGATTTCATCACTGTGTAGAACTCTTAATGTAGAAATTCCCTCTATTGATGGAGTTTAGCTCTTTAATTTAGTATTAGAGAGTTGTTTGTGGAACAGAGTGATACATTCATGTCCAAATAGTCCAAATTATGTGTCTGAAGCAAAACTGAAACCCAGGTCTCTGAATGCCAGGGATGATGCTCTATCCAACATACCAAGCTATTATGGACTGAAGTATTATAGACTGAAGATGATTATGGAAAAGAATGAAATGGAATGGAATATCAAAAGTCATTGATGCTATAGAATCATAAATCTAAAACTGGCATGGACCTTGGCAGATCTCCTTCCTTTTACACCTGATTAAGAGAGGTTAAGAATACTGCCCAGGACATATTTGCAGAGCTGGAATTCAAACTAAGAACCTGTGACTCCAGGTCTATGGTCTTCTACTTGAAAAGTATTTGATATGTCTTATAGTATTTCATCCTCAAAATTACCTAGTCTCTATAAAGACTATTATCCCTAATTTACAGATGAGGAAACCAAAAGAGAAAACTGCTAAGTTTTCTACTCTACTGCTCTAGCTAGTACTAACACATTAATTTTAGTTCATACTTTGATATATGCTCAAATGAAAAAAATAAAATTATATAAGGATGTTATGAGTCCATAATTTTTTTGAATTTTGAATTTACACCTAAAACAACATGAAATAAAAAGGATTAAAAAAAGAACAGAAATGTTCTATATGGAATCACTGACAGTATTGCAATTAATTAAGATATATGAATGACAGCAACTACATTAAAAAGGTCAATAAATGCTGAAAGCTAAATGTACATTTTCTAGTGCTTTGTTTTTATCACTTTATTTGGAGTCATCAAATGTGGATTCAAATTCTTACTCTGCTTTGAAGGATTTGGACTACAGGATCAATCTCTAAATTGCTTTCAACTCTAAATATGACATCTTGCAATTTTATTTGATGACTCTTTTCTCATAGGTATGTGATTTTCAGAAATAATTTCTCTCTTGGTCTTTCCCTCACAAACACATACAATAATGTTGTAGTATAATCCCCAAAGAGACTAATCATCCAGTTTAGTTAATGTTAGAATCATAGATTTTTTTTAGTTAAAAGAGGGACCATAAAGAACCTTTCCTTATTTCATAACAAATTAATTTGTAACTCTATCAAATGTCAAAATTGTTGTCATAGTATTTAGATTCCTGGCAAAATGGTGGTTTTGTTTGTCATCTGACCATTGTGGACCTCAGTTCAATCATCCATAAAGTTGGTTCTAGAACAAATCTTCTAAGACTAATAGAAGAAACACATGTTGCTATATATATATATATATATATGTATTTCTTTTATTAAGTAAGTTTTAATATGTGATTTAGTCATTCAGGTGAGTTTCTCTATTGGCAATGACTGGAAAGTACATAGAATGGACAATTCATAAAGTTATAATTGAGAAAGAAACTTTCAATTTATCAAGTATATATTAAGAATTTCCTATGTATAGTTGTATATTGTATTGTATTGTAGTAGTACAAATATGAAATAAAAAACTAATGCCTTCATAAGAAGTTTATCATCTAATGAAAAGGGGGAATAATATATTAATGTACATAATTATGATAGGTTCAAAATGTGGTAAGTAGAAATAAATCAAAGTATTTCAAGAAATTTGAATAGAGTTCATTTCCAGATTAGTGAGTTCACTTATTATATCTCTTTTTGTACACAATGGAAGAAATGGCAACTAGTTCTTGATGTGAGAGAGAAACCTCAATATGCAGAGATTAGAGGAAAATATTGTAGACATGGGAAATGGTATGTATAAATAAATTGAGTCATCAGAGGACAATATGAAAACAAGACTATTAATAATCCAACTTGACTTGACTACGGAGTTGAGAAAGGGAAATGGTGTAATACACTGGAAAGGTAGGTTGTGAGGGCTTTTGTATTTTAGAGGGTTTTAGATATTAGAGTAAGTAACTTATACTTTATTAGCCAGGCAAAGTAAAGGTTTTCAGCACAAAATTATTTAGAATTGTACATTAGGAACAACACTATGAATGATGGAAGATAAGTTAGTAGGCTATTTCCATAACCAAAACAAGTGGAAATTATAATGATTGAGATTGGATCTATGATTTCACTGGTGCAGGCAACTTTCAAATAAGGAAATCCCCTCAATCATTGCAGGTCAAAGCTTCTCTCTTAATCTTAAACACTTGCTTAAAGCAGGTTAACTTTAAGAAGTTAAATGAATACTTCAGAGTCACATAGTATGTTTCAGAGGTAGAACTTGATTCTAGTTCCTCCTACCTCCAAGGCCCTCTCTCAACCTACTAATACCATACTACTAGAACATAACAAGAAAGTAAAGAAGAGGATAAATGCAAATGATATTGTGAAGGTAGAATTAATGGTGACTTCTCAACAGATCAGAAGTGAGGAAGAAAGGAGGAAAAATAATAAAAATTGTAAGATTTGAGGATTGCTTTATATATACTATCCCAAAGACTCAAAAAAGATATGGAAATATCAAGTGTATTATAGACCTAGAATGGAGCGGACTTCATAGAGTAGATAAGGAAAATGGATTGTAATGAATGAGTGAAAAGTAGAAGCACTAACTGTAAACTACTCTTCCTATAAATTTGACAGTGAATAGGAGAAAAAATTTAGAATGATAGGCTCAGAGAAAGTATACCTTGCATCAGGGGTTTTATGGCAATGTAATAGAGCTCTGAAAGGCTCTTTTCTCACTTCAATAAATTAATCTTGATATCTCTTGAATACTCATCATTTTCACATTTTTTGTCAAGTGGTCTGAAGGATGTAAAGAAACTCTAAAATCAAATGGGAGCCAATATCACATTTTTTCCTCCATTGGTCCCATATTTACTAGGATTTACCTCTACTTTGTTTCCATTTTCTAACATTTTATAGGTACCTCCTTTGTCCTAATAACAATTCTTCATCAGAAAGAACAGGAAATTCTTAGAGTGGCATTGTTAAATACAACCTATATAAACAGAGTTCTGAATGTTATTCACAACTGCTAATTTCCATAGGGAGTTGGCTAGTACAGGTAATTATCCTAGTCTCACTTTCTTTACCCACTAATAGAAAAAGTCCATTGGTGTCTCTCTCATGAAGACACATATTTTTGAGGAGGTGAATAAAGTTTATCTGCTGAAGCTGAATGTTTAAAAAATAAGGGGGGATAGGTTTAACATAATAATTGGGAAAGACCTCATTTATGAGATGATCATTGAACTAAGACTGAGAGGGAATAATATATAGTAAGACCAAAAAATTATATTGAACATGGATCATTAATACTTTTAAATTGTAAACTGAGGAATTTAAATTTAATCCCTCAAGCAACAGAATATCACTGGATTTTATTAAATAGAGGAATCTTGCTCAGGCTTGAATTTTACAAATACTAATCTGGTAGCAATATGGTAGGTGGATTAGAGAGAAGAGATACATGAGGGAAACCAGTGAGAACACTATTGCAATAGTCCAGGAGAGAAATGAGGAAGATCTGAATTAAAGTGGTGGTATGTATGTGGGTTGAAAGAAGAGGATGAGTTTTGGAGGTAGAGTCAACAAGATGACAACTAATTGACTATGTAGAATGAGTGTGAGTGAGAAATATCAAGTATTTATGATATCATGATTGCCATAAATCTGGATTGAAAATATGATGTACTAAGTTATAAATAACTCATATTGACCTGGGAGCTCTTCCATTCAGTGCGCACTTGCCTCTAAAGTTTTAAACTTGACTATAGAATATACAAAACTGGATTTGCAGGAGATAATGTCACTCATGCTGTTTTCCCTTCCATTTTGGGGTCCCTATGATATCAAGGTGTGGTGGGTGATATAGGTGAAAAAAAATAACAGCTATGTGGGGGTTGAGGTCCAGAACAAGAAAGGTATTCTGACTCTGAAGTATCCTATTGAACATAATATTGTCACCAACTGGAGTGATATAGAAAAGATATGGCATCAAACTTTCTAAAATGAATTCTGTCTATCCCCTGAAGAGCATCTTGTGTTACTCACAGAGCCCCTGTGAAATCCAAAGTTAACAGAGAAAAGATGACATAGATTATTTTTGAGACTTTCAGGATCCCAAGCATGCACATTGCCATCCAGTCTATATTATCCTCTCATTGTACCGCTGGTGTCATGATGGACTCCAGTGATGGTATGATCCACACTGTGCCTTCCCCATGTCATCCTCCACCTGAATCTGGCTGGCTGTGATCTGACTGACTGCCTCATGAAGATCCTGACCAAGAGAGGATACAATTTCACTACTACAGCTGAGGGGGAAATCATGCATGACATAAAGCAAAAGCTTGATTACATGTGGTGAATCATGCATGACATCAAGCAAAAGCTTGATTACATGTAGTGAGGTTCAAAGAAGACCCCATAAAGTTGGGCTTTCAGATGAGTGTCACAAGGTTTTCCAAAAGAATTTTCAAGCTTCTAATCCTGAGGAATTAGCCAGGAATTATCACTAGAAATTTGTAAAATATTTTTCATTTGTCTGTTCCTTTAAAGATGTTTTTGACCATAATCATCCTGTTCTGATTTTTGCTACAATTCCACTCCATGATTCAAATACATTTTTAAATTTAAAATCAAGTTGTGTAAACTTAGAATTTACAAATGGAAAATTTTATTCATTTAAAAAGAAATTGATTGTATTTGAGAGAAATTTGTCTGCCAGTTGATGGGTCTCAAATTGCAGAATATGTGTGTTATCTCCTTTCACAGATAACTTAAGAATGTTTCTAGATTTCTTTTGTGTTTGCATGGGTACAAATTTAAATTATCATTTTGAATTGTGCAGATCAAATTTTTAAACACTAATGCAGTGTGAATAAAAAGCCAAAATTGTATGTAATTGATTTTTTAATGTTAATCAAAGAAAACATGTAGCATGTATAAGTTGGCATAATTTAAACTTTTTTTCCTATGGCTTATAGAAATGTACATTTACCTCCACTGTATTCATACATTCCTTCCACGTAGTGGAAACTATTTTGGGCAAGTTTTAAATCTAAAAAGACAAAAAAGCACCAATAGAATTTATTACAGCAATAATAGCAACATAACTGTAGGTTTATAATATATGAGCTTGGAAGAATGAACAATAAATTTATGCTTTTGTTTATACTTAACCTGGCATCTTTAATAATTTGTTAGATTATCTTTATAATAATTTGTTAGATTATCTTTATAATAACTAATACCAATAAATATTGATTGAATTTGGGCCATTTCTATCACATCACTTCTTTGTTTTGTTTTGTTTTGGGTAAGCATTTCCATAAGAAGCATTGTGCAAGGATCAGGATGAGTTTAAAATGTAATCTTGTGAAGTTAAAGTTCTTTGTATTTGTGTTCATATTGTTCTAGTCTGGTATAACTTTCAAGTTAATTAGTCACGACAATTTAAATAATCCTCACTAACAGAACAAAATTTTCATGAAACAATTACCCATTTGCCATTGGGGAAAGGTATTTTGGTATACATCACATTGAACAAAACAATATATGACAGTGTCAGATTTTGCATTGAAGTTTCTAGTTTAAGTATTTTAAATGAGGCTTTTGAAATTTTTAAATAGTTCCTATAGTTTTATGTACTTTTGAAATAAAATAATTCAAGAAAGCAGTTTTCTGTCTCAAAAAAATAAAAAGAATTTGCAGACTTGAACTCATTTCCAAGTAAAGGGGCAAAGTTTTTTATAATTGTAACTCCAATTGAAGTGGGCTAAATTAAGAATTTAACAAAGAACTAGGAGCAAGAAGACAAGCTTATAGGAAAAAAAGATAGCTCAAATGCTTCATGTCACTTATTAATTATGCTAAATATGCTAATTTTGTGGCTTAGAAATTAGATGTAGAATTGAGGAGTGGTCTAGTATGCACCTCTTGAACTTTATGGTTTAGTTTGGTATGCACCTCATTATTGTCTCAGAAACTTTGTTATCACTGACCAACAGATTATAATCTGGCAGTCAGCATAATTTATGGAACGACAGTATATCCAAAGCTAGGTGAATTTAGGGTTACTATCACATTTCTCCTAGAAGCTGCACCTTATCCTATAGTCCTAGATTTTGAGGTGGAGATGGCTAGTGCTATATGCAGCTCTTCTCTGTAAAAGAACTATAAACTTCCTGCTGGTCAGATTATCATCATTGGCAACAAGAATTTCTGATGCTCAGAAACTCTCTTCAATCCATCTTTTTTGGGTATGGAATTTTATGGAATTCATTAAAGTACTTTCAACTCAATCATAAAATCTAATGTAGGCATTCATAAAGATTTGTATGATAATATTTATGATCTGGTGGTACTGCCATGTATCTATGAATTACTGACAGGCTACAGAAGGAAATTACAATTAACTCCCAACACAAAAACAAAAATCAAGATCAATCCAATCTGAGCACAAATACTCTGGACTGCAGGCTCTATTGTGACCTCTTTTTTTCATGGGGATTAACAAGCAGAAGTGATGAATCTATTCCCTCCTTCCACCATGAATGTTTCTAAATGAACTACTTGAGAATTATTTGTTTGTTTATTTTTTGTTTTGGAGGGATTTGGGGGATCAAAGAGTTTTATATAATAATTGTCTCTATCCAAAGAGATAAAATTGTCATGGCTTTTTTCCCACTTGACTCAGGATTTATAAACTGGAATGGTGAAGGTGATGGGCAGTTTAAGTATGTTGGAGGCAAACATCTCAAAAGTTCAAGAGTGCATATTTAAAATTCTGATTATACCTTTTGTATTTTGTTAGGCTTGTTTTGTTTTAGTAGTCATTCCAAATATTACATCATGTATTGTTACAAAGAGTTATTTGCCTCTATGAACACTATGCAGCTCCACACAAAGGAACTATTTAATAGAAATCCAGACCAACTGGGGATGGAGCAGGGGAGATAATAGTGTTGCTTTACATGTAAATTTTGTAATCCTAAAAACAAAACCAAAAAAAAAACCCAAAAAACAAAAACCAACAGCTTTTGTGTCCTCAGTCTTAATACTACTTGTTTTTTTTTAATTATTATTATCAGAATCATAATGACCCTCTAACTTCTCCCCACACCTTGCTCATAACATAGATGTAGATGAAGACTTTTTTACTTTCTCCCTGGGGATTCCATGAGATTAGTGCTAGTATTTAGGGAAGAGGAGGAAACTTTATCTGTCTATTGACTTAAGAATTCAAATAAAAGTACACATGTTAAAAGAAAAATAAATAAATAAATTATATCTATTCATTTAGAATTTTCTTCTTTCTAATAAGCTAGTAGAGCATTTAAGTTACTTTAAAATAATACGCAATTATTTTACTTTTGCCCATTGTTTGCATTCTATATAAAAGAGATAGGGAGCCAAAAATATCACAGTCCATAACAGACGACCACCTCCCAACTCCACCAAGATCACTTTTGCTAGGCTGATTATATGCTCAACTAGGAGTTTAAATAGAAAAGAATAATCTGTTTTCACATAAAATTGACATTTACCAAATTTCTACTGTTATATTGAACTTCATTTGTTCAACTTTCTTTTATGTTCATTCTTAATTTTTTTATAAAAGGAGAAAAACTTTTTTTTCTTCTAAACACTTCTTTAAATACAAATTAAGGTTGATTCTTTTATTATAATTATTAAAGCTTTTTATTTTCAAAACATATGCTTAGATAATTTTCAACATTTATCCTTGCAAAACTTTGTTCCAAATTTTTTTTTCCCTCTCTACCCTGTACCCCCTTCTCCTAAATGGCAAGTAATCCAAAATATGTTAAACATGTGCAATTCTTTTATACACATTTCCACAATCATCATGCTGCACAATAAAAATCAAATCAAAAAGAAAAAGTGAAAAAGAAAACAAAATGCAACCAAACAGCAATAAAAAAAAGAGTGAAAATACTATATCCTCACCCTCTCTTTGGTTGCAGATGACTCTCTTCATCACAAGACTATTTACACTGACCTGAATCATAAGGTTGCTTTTAAACACTTTCATCCCAATACAACTCCTTTTATATTTCTTACGCTTTGTTTTATCTTTTCCCAAGGGCCATTTCTGCAGTAAGGAGGAAAATATGTGTTTCTACTAAATTCTTTCAAGCTGTTATTGAGCCTTTCCTTTTCTTACCCACAAGTTTTCATTATCCATTAAAATTTTGTTGCTGCTAGATTTTAAAAATAATTTAATGTTAATTAGCACTTGAATCTGCTAACAGACGCACTACTTAATCTGATGGAAGTATTCTCTAAATAAATATTCTCTAAAATTTTTGTTTTAGAAAATTACCTATCTGAATTGTGAAAAAATTAACTAGTGTGTAATATGGTATTCCTTAGTAACTGGTAGATATAGTGACAAGAGCGCAGACAAGATAGGCCAAAAAAAATCTGGAGCTTATTTTTTCTAAAAAATTGAGATTGTAACACTTGTTTTTACTATTTGAGCTTTTATGAATAAAATGCTTTGTGAGCTGAATGATACTACAAAACTATGATGATTTGCTTTTCATTATTATCATTATCCTCTTGTTTTCACGTCTTTAAAGGGGTTTCAATAGAAAAAAAAAGGACTGGGAACAAGTCACCATATTATTATTATTCTTTTATATTCAATGTTATATAAATTATTACACAGAAGAATAAAATAATAGACTTTTGTTGTTATTGTTATAATTATTAATATTAATAGACTTATTAACTTGATAATTAGATTCTAATCCTTGCTGTCACTTGCCATATGATGTTGAATAAATCATTTAATTTCTCAGAGTCTCATTTTCTTCATATTGTAAAATGAGAGAATGAGATGAATGAATGATAATGAATTGATGGGATTCTTCCAGATCCTACATTACTTAATGGGAGAATATCATGAGAAGAATTTTACCATTTATGAAAAAGAACATGACATTTAAGCAATAATAAATATTGATGCTTAAAATGTACAAGGGCAATTCATGGTTTCAGAATTTTGATTAATTGTGATTATTGTGAAATTTTGTAGCTGGTATTATTATGTGGTATAAGAGCTATTTAAAAAAACATCTTCAATAAAATGACTATTCACAATTTAAGAGTTTTTGTTGTGAGTATGGTTGACACAGGGAAGGTTAGGCTTCTTATTTCACTGG
This sequence comes from Myrmecobius fasciatus, assembly GCA_023553655.1. Classification (NCBI taxonomy): domain Eukaryota; kingdom Metazoa; phylum Chordata; class Mammalia; order Dasyuromorphia; family Myrmecobiidae; genus Myrmecobius; species Myrmecobius fasciatus. The sequence goes on along the minus strand of JAJPUD010003679.1, from coordinate 4,621 downwards.
CAAAAGAAACTACTATCAATGCAAAAAAATCACTTTTATACTTCTAAATAGTCAGGTTTAATACAAAGTAAGATAGCTTTCCTGCATTTCAATATGGTTTCTTTTATATTACTTATGCTTTGTTTAATTTAGTCTTAAATGTTGTCTTTGTCATTAAGACATTAAATGACCTGCTTTGTCACATGACTAATACAAGTCAGAAACAGAACTTAAACTCAGGTTTTCATGAATCTGAAAGTAGCTATCAATCCACTATATTTGCAACCTAATGATTAAGTAATCATTTTAAATCTTTTGTTATAAATAGGAATTGGAAGCCATTTTTTAAACCTCATATAACTAGAATGTTTTTTCTTAAATTATCTAAATTATTAGCAGTTAATAGAAATAGTGGAAATTGTATTTTATATTATATATTATATAATGAAAATTATATTTAATGAATCCAGCTAATTTGTGGATTTTTCATTTGCTAACATTATAAAAAAGTATATTTTTAATGTAAATTTATATGCAGTTTCCAGAAACTGCTTTCTTTTTAAACCACTTATTAGCAAAACCTCTTCCGAGCTTCTGCAAGGATGCATCATTACAATATGCTGAGGAAATGATTCTTGGTTATTGAAGGTTTACACTAATGAAGCACAAACTCAGGAAAACTCTACTAAGTTGAAAAAGTCCTGGTGATGAACTGAGTCTCCTGTCTTCATGGATGTTCCTCACTATAAAGTTGGGGACAGTACAAAGGATATGAACAGACAATTTTCAGAGGATGAAATTAAAACTATTTATAGTTATATGAAAAGGTGCTCCAAATCACTGTTGATCAGAGAAATGCAAATCAAGACAACCCTGAAGTAACACTTCACACCTGTCAGATTGGCTAAAATGACAGGAAAAGTTAATGATGAATGTTGGAGGGGTTGTGGGAGGGCTGGGATACTGATGCATTGTTGGTGGAGCTGTGAACGGATACAGCCATTCTGGAGAACAATTTGGAGCTATGCTCAAAAAGTTATCAAACTGTGCATACCCTTTGACCCAGCAGCATTTCTATTGGGCTTATATCCCAAAGAAATCATAAAGGAAGGAAAAGGCCCCACATGTGCAAGAATGTTTGTGGCAGCCCTTTTTGTAGTGGCTAGAAAATGGAAATTGAATAGATGCCCTTCAATTGGAGAATGGCTGAATAAATTATGGTATATGAATATTATGGAATATTATTGTTCTGTAAGAAATGACCAGCAGGATGATTTCAGAGAGGCCTGGAGAGACTTGCATGAACTGATGCTGAGTGAAATGAGCAGAACCAGGAGATCATTATACACAGCAACAAGACTATATGATGATCAATTCTGATGGACATGGCTCTCTTCAACAATGAAATGGTTTTCTTCAGTGAACAACTGGAACTGGTTTGAGACAATTCTTTGTTGCAGAGAGCCATGTCCATCAGAATTGATCAGCATGTAATACTGTTGTTGCTGTGTATGATGATCTCCTGGTTCTGCTCATTTCACTCAGCATCAGTTCATGCAAGTCTCTCCAGGCCTCTCTGAAATCGTCCTGCTGGTCATTTCTTACAGAACAATAATATTACATAACATTCATATACCATAATTTATTCAGCCACTCTCCAATTGATGGGCATCCCTTCAGTTTCCAATTTCTAGCCACTACAAAAAGTGCTGCCACAAACATTCTTGCACATGTGGGGCCCTTTCCCTCTTCTAAGATCTCTTTGGGATATAGGCCCAGTAGAAACACTGCTGGGTCAAAGGGTATGCACAGTTTGATAACTTTTTGAGCATAGCTCCAAATTGCTCTCCAGAATGGTTGGATCCGTTCACAGTTCGACCAACAATGTATTAGTGTCCCAGTTTTCCCACATCCCCTCCAACATTCATTGTTATCTTTTCCTGTCATTTTAGCCAATCTGACAGGTGTGTAATGGTACCTCAGAGTTGTCTTAATTTGCATTTCTCTGACCAATAGTTATTTGGAGCACCTTTTCATATGACTAGAGATGGTTTTAATTTCATCATATGAAAATTGTCTGTTCATATCCCTTGACCACTTATCTATTGAAGAGTGGCTTGAATTCTTATATATATGAGACAATTCTCTATATATTTTAGAAATGAGGCCTTTATCAGAACCATTAAATGTTAAGATGATTTCCCAATTTGATGCTTCCCTCCTAATCTTGTCTGCATTAGTTTTATTTGTACAGAAAGTTTTTAACTTAATATAATCAAAATTATCTATCTGGTGTTCAATTAGGAGTTCCAGATCTTCTTTGGACATAAATTTATTCCTTCTCCACAGGTCTGAAAAGTAAACTATATTACATTCCTCTAATTTCTTTACAAAATCACTCTTTATATCCAGATCATGAACCCATTTAGATCTTATTTTGGTATGTGGTGTTAGGTATGGGTCAAGCCCTAATTTCTTCCACACTACTTTCCAATTTTCCCAGCAGTTTTTGCTGAATAGTGAGTACTTATCCCAAAAACTGGGGTCTTTGGGTTTATCAAACACTAAATTGTTAAGGTTATTGCCTAGATTGTCCTGATAACCTATCCTGTGCCACTGATCGATTGCTCTATTCCTTAGCCAGTACCAAACGGTTTTGAGACCGCTGCTTTATAATATAGTTTTAGATCTGGGACAGCAAGGCCACCTTCATCTGCCTTTTTTTTTCATTAATCCCCTTGAAATCCTTGACCTTTTGTTCTTCCAAATGAACTTTGCTACTATTTTTTCCAGATCTGTAAAATAATTTCTTGGGAGTTTGATTGGTATGGCACTAAATAAGTAGATTAGTTTGGGTAGTATTGCCATTTTTATTATGTTTGCTCTGCCTACCCATGAGCACTTAATGTTTTTCCAATTGATTAGGTCTGATTTTATTTGTGTGGAAAGTGTTTTGTAGTTTAGTTCGTATAGTTTCTGACTTTTCCTTGGCAGATAGATTCCCAAATATTTTATCCTATCATCTGTTATTTGAAATGGAATTTCTTTTTGTATCTCTCGCTGCTAAACTTTACTATAAAACTATATAAAAATGCTGATGATTTATGTGGATTGATTTTGAATCCTGCCACTTTGCGAAAGTTGTGAATTGTTTCTAGTAGTTTTTTAGTTGAGTTTCTAGGGTTCTCTAAGTATACCATCATGTCATCTGCAAAGAGTGATAATTTGGTTTCTTCATTACCTACTCTGATTCCTTTTATCTCTTTTTCTTCTCTTATTGCCAAAGCTAACATTTCTAATACAATATTAAATAGTAATGGTGACAGTGGGCAGCCTTGTTTCACTCCTGATCTTATTGGGAATGGTTTTAGTTTGTCTCGATTACATATGATGCTTGCTGATGGTTTTAAATACATGCTACTGATCATTTTAAGGAAAAGCCCATTTATTCCTATACTCTCTAGTGTTTTTAATAGGAATGGGTGTTGAATTTTATCAAATGCTGTTTCTGCATCTATTGAGATAATCATATGTTTTTTGTTAGTTTGATTATTAATATAATTAATTATGCTGATAGTTTTCCTAATATTGAACCAGCCCTGCATCCCTGGTATAAATCCTACTTGGTCATAGTGTACTATCCTGGGGATGACTTTCTGTAATCTCATTGCTAATATCTTATTTAAAATTTTTGCATCAATATTCATTAAGGAAATTGGTCTATAGTTTTCTTTCTCTGTTTTCACCCTACCTGGTTTAGCTATCAGCACCATATCAGTCTCATAGAAGGAATTTGGCAGTATACCCTCTGTCCTGGCCAGCAGGACTTTAGTAATACGTGGGGGCGAGGAGGACCCGACCTGAAGTGAGAGAATAGGCGAGAGAGAGGAAGGAGACTACATGGCAGGTAGAATAGTCTCATTTATTGAAGTAAAAAGGCTGGGATTATATGGGTTTCAGGAATGCAGAGATAGTTGGGTTGGGTAGAAGGGTGTGGTATGCAAGGACACTGATATGATCAGGTAATCTCAGGGAGTAGTTAGCATATGTTTGTTTTTCCTGTGCATTCAAATTCTCGGCCCCAGACATTCAACCTTCTGTCCCTATTTTCTTAAATAGTTTGTATAGTATTGGAATTAATTGTTCTTTGAATGTTTGGTAGAATTCACATGTAAATCTATCTGGCCCTGGAGCTTTTTTCTTAGGGAGTTGGTTAATAGCTTGTTCTATTTCTTTTTCTAATATGGGGCTATTTAAATAGTTTATATCCTCTTCTGTTAACCTGGGCAATCTATATTTTTGTAGATACTCCTCCATTTCATTTAGATTATCAAACTTACTGGCATAGAGTTGGGCAAAGTAACTCCTAATTATTGCTCTAATTTCCTCTTCATTGGAGGAAAGTTCTCCCTTATCATTCTTGAGACTAACAATTTGATTTTCCTCTTTCCTTTTTCTTATCAAATTAACTAAAGGCTTATCTATTTTGTTGGTTTTTTCATAGAACCAACTCTTAGTTGTATTTATTAATTCAGTGGTTTTCTTATTTTCAATTTTATTAATTTCTCCTTTTATTTTTAGAATTTCCAATTTGGTATTTAATTGAGGGTTTTTAATTTGTTCTTTTTCTAGTTTTTTTTTT
>JAJPUD010003678.1:140100-226190 GCA_023553655.1 Myrmecobius fasciatus | reverse complement strand
TAACAATTTGAAGTATCATTTCTGATATGAGAATCTTAGAACTCTTAAGGTTTACAGCCACTTATTGGTATTTCATTATTAGCCTCTGTGTCTTAATTCAAAGAAATATTTTTCCCCACGAATGCATGTAAAAACAATTTTTAGCAATTAAGAAAAACTTAAGCATCAAATTCTGTTTTCTTCCTTCCCCTCACCATTCCCTGACACACAGTAAGAAATTTTATATATTACACATCTGTGATAATATGCAAATGATATTTCCATATTAGTCATGTAGGGGAAAAAAAACATCAAAAAAGTAAAAATGAAGAGAAAAAAGGAATTCTAAAAGGGGAAAATATGCATTTAATATCTTTAACATTGCATGTTTATAGTTTGTGCTTTGCATGATAACACACATACACGCATATGTAAATATTTTGAAATTAAATACTAATTTAAATGGAGAACATTTCAACGATTGCTTGCAGGATTTTCTCTTTGATCTGAAGAGATCTGGAATTTGATTATACTATTCCTAGAAGTTTTCATTTTGATTTCTCTTTCAGGAGGTGATAGATTCTTTTAATTTCTGTTTTGTCTTTGTTTCTAGAATATCAGGACTGTATTCCTTGATAATTTCTCAAAAGATAATGTCTAGACTTTTTTTAAATAATCTTGACTTTTAGGAAATCGAATAATTCTTACATTATCTCTGCTGGATCTTTTTTTCAAGACAGTTGTTTTTCCAATGAAATGTGACATTTTCTTCTATTTTTGAAGTTTTGTTTGTTTCTTGATGTCTCAAAGTCATTAGGTTCCATTTGCCCAATTCTACGTCTAAGGAATTATTTTCCTTAGAGGTATTATAACTCCTTTTTTATTTGACCAATTCTACTTTTGTACTTTTTGATTGAATTTTTGTTTATATTCTTTTCCCCCTTCTTCCCCCCACCCCCAATTTGGACAGTTCTGCTTTTCAAGGCATTTTTCTCTTTATTGGATTTTTGTGTCCCTAAACCATTTGACCTGGTTTGTTTTTCAAGGTGTTATTTTTTTCAGTATTTTTTGTACGTTCTTTACCAAACTGTTTTCCCATGATTTTCTTGCATCACTCTCATTTTCTTCCTATTTTTTTCTCTACTTCTCTTACTTGATTTTAAAAATCATTTTTGAGTTTGACCTGAGATCAATTCATATTGCCTTCTTCTGAGTGTTTTGATCTTCCATGTTACCACATCTTTCTGTAGTTGGAATTTTTGCTTGTTTTCCAGATTATTTCTTGACTTTTAACTCTATGCTAAAGTGAGGCTCTGCTTCCCAAGTGGAGGAATTACTGCCCCAACTTTAAGATATAGCTGTTTTCAGAGGTAGTTGTAATTACCTCTTATAATTACCAATTACAATTCAGCGAAAATTCAGAATTTGAGTCATTGTTTAAAGATATTTGGAGGGCTTTCGGGGAAGAGCTTAGGTGAGATCTGGCCTTTATTCTGCCATCTTCATCTATTTCTAGGCCTTTTCAAACAACATTATTAATGGAATCATGGATGTCTAGATTATATTGAAAACCGGAGGCACCTAGATGATAGTGAATCTCTAGAGTGCTGTGCCTGGAATCAGAATGACCTGACTTTGAGTCCTGCCTCACACACTTATTAACTGCATAACTATGAGCAAGTTAATTAATCTTTGTATGCCTGAGTTTTCTCAGCTGTAAAATGGCAGTAATAATTAGCACCTTTCTCACAAGGCTTGTTGGGAGGATCAAATGAGATAATATTTATAAAGCACTTAGCACTGCATTTAGTGAATATTACTGACCTTACCCTCTGGAGATTAGGCTTCAATAGGCATACTTAGTGGACATCAAAATACAAATAGTTTTTCTTTCAGTGCCCTAACCACTTAGTTCTTCAATTAGCTCACTTCTAGTCACCTCACTTCTTATTCTATATTAGCCACACACAAAGATGATCATATCCTTTATCTTGCTAGCACACACAAATATGTCATCTCTATGTTCAAGAATTCTGATGGTCTCTTTGTGGTTGCTTGGTGTTGTGTCTGACTTGTTCAAGTTTCCATTGGGGATTTTCTCTGCAGAGACACTGAAATGATTTGCCGTTTTCGTGGCCAATTCATTTTACACATGCAGAAACTGAGGCAAATGAGATTGAGAGATTTGCCCAGAGTCACACAGCCAGTAAAATGTCTGAGATTGGATATAAACTCAAAAAGATGAGTCTTTGGAATTTACATTCATCTGGTTGGAAGCAGCACGTACTTAAGAGAAGTAATTTGGGAATGGAGAAAAGCACTAATAAACTTTGTTGAGAAGGAGCACTTTAAGGGGCAGCTAGCTAGTGCAGTGGATAGAGTACCAGCCCTGAAGTCAGGAGGACCCGAGTTCAAATATGGCCTCAGACACTTAACACTTCCTAGCTGTGTGACCCTGGACAAGTCACTTAACCCCAATTGCCTCAAGGGAAGAAAAAGGTTCACTTGAGCTGATCTTTTTCCTAAACCAATTTTCCAAAAGAATATCAATGCAAAAAATGTTAAATAAAATATTAGCAAAAATGTTGCATCAGTGTATTACAAGATAATAATACACATAGACAAGGTAGGATTTATATCAGGAATGCAGGGATAGTTCAATAGTAGGAAAACTATGCTATTAGGAAAACAGCACAATTGACCTTATTGATAAGCTTTATAAGATAAGAAAACTAACAAATCATTATTTTCTTAGTAGATGCAGAAAAAAAAACTTTTGACAAAATACAACATTCATGCCTATTTAAAACTCTAGAGGACATGGGAATGAATATGGAGTTTTTCTTAAAATGATAAGTATTATCTGTCTAAAACCACCAGCAGACATTATATATAATGAAGAAGCTTTCCCATTAAGATCAGGGGTGACACAAGAATGTCCATTATTATTGCAATTATTCAGTGGTGTTGTAGAAGTGTTTAGCAATAAGAGAAGAAAAGAAAGTGAAAGATTAGAATAGGCAATGAAGAAACAAAACTATCCCTCTTTGTAGATGATATGATGGTATGCTTAGAGAATCCCAGAAAGTCAACTAAAAATTACTTGAAATAATTTTTAGGATATAAAATAAACCCACAAAAATTATCAACATTTCTATATATTACTAACAAATAGCAGCAGCAAGAGATAGAAAAATTACATTTAAAATAGTTGTAAGGAATATGAAATATTTGAGAATATACCTTCCAAGACCCCAGGAATAACATGAACATAATTTAAAAAACCCTTTTCACACAAATAGTCACATTAGGTAATTGGAAAAATATCATTTGCTCATGGGTAGGCCGAGCTAATGTAATAAAAATGACAGTTCTACCTAAATTAATTTACTATTTCATTGCCAAAGCAAGCTACCAAAACTAGAAAAAAAAAATAGTAGTGGTTCATCTGGAAGGGGAAAAAAAAATATGCAGAAGTAAATAGCCTAGCATTACCAGATTTAAAAATTGCAATCATCAGAATTATTTAGTGCTGTCTAAGAAATAGAGTGGTGGATCAGTCGAATAGGTTTGGCACATAACAGTATCTTTAGTAGCCGGTGATGCTAGTTATTTACTGTTTGATAAAGCCAAAGTACTCCAGCTTCTGGGAAAAGTACTCAACTTTTTTATTTTTTTTTTTTTAAACAAAAATTTCTGGGAAATAGTATGGCAGTAATTAGGCATAGACCAACATCTTACACTCTCCAATAATATCAAAATTGGAACATGATTTAGACAAAAGATGATATCATAAGCAGGTTAGAGTAAGGAATACTTTTCCTGGCAGCTCTCTTGGACAAGGGAAGAATTTATAACCAAATGAGATAGAATATTATAAAATGCAAAATGTATAATTTTGGTAATGTTTTAAAAAAAGGCAATGCAAAGATTAAAAAAAAGCAATTAAAAAAAACAATTTCTATTGCTAGTATTTCTCTGATAAAGCCTTCATTTTTCAACTATACAGAAAACTGAATCAAATTTATAAAGAATGCGAGTCTTTCAAGAGGATTATGAACAGGCAGTTTTCAGATGAAGAAATTAGGGCTATCTAAACTTACATGAAAAATGCTCTAAATTATTATTGATTAGGAAAATGCACATCAAAACAGGAGGTACCAGCTCACAACTTTCAGATTGGCTAAGGTGACAGAAAAAGAACATGATGAATGTTGGAGGAGTTGTAAAACTGGGATGCCCAATTCCAAAAGATCCATGATGGAAAATGCTGTCCACATTGAAAAAAAGAACTATATAGTCTAAATGCAAATTGAGGCATACTACTTTGGCTTTTGTTATTATTTTTTCTCTTTTGTTCTGATTCTTTCACAACATGACTAATGTGGACATATGTTTAATATGATTGTATATGTATGACTATATCAGATTACAGTCTTGGAGAGAGGGACTAGAGGAATGGAAAGAAAAATTTTGTAATTCAATATCTTATAAAAGTCAATGTTGAAAACTATCTTTATATGTAATTGGCATAAATTTAATATTATTTTTAAAAAAGAACCTGAAGGGGCAGCTAGATGACGCGGTGGATAGAGCACCAGCCGTAAAGTCAGGAGGACTTAAAGTTCAAATCTGGCCTCAGTCACTTAATACTTCCTAGTTGTATGACCTTGGGCAAGACACTTAACCCCAATTGCCTCAGCAAAAATAAAATAAAATAAAATAAAAATTTATCTGGGGTATAGAAGTATAGATTGGAAGTATATTGTGAGGGTCTTTACCTGCTAAGCAGGGCATTTTATTTATTTTGGAGATACTGGAGCCAGGAGTAACAAAACAGAAAGATGCAAGGATCAAAAAGAAATGTAAGTTTGAGCCACAGAAGGAAAATCAGTTAGGATTATTGCCATGCCAGGTAATTTTGAGCAAAATAGTCCCTCCTTTTCCCCACTTATGTTCCCTTTGAGCAGTTTGTGAAAGGACCCTGGAGTATAGTAGAAAAAGCACTGCTTGCCTTGTCAGTACAGTTGATCAGCTGTATGACTGATTTTGCCCAGTCACAGGACTTCTTGGAATCTCAGTTTTCCTCATTTTTAAAATGTTGTAGAATTAGATAGTTTCTGAAGACCTTACCAGATCTGAATACGTTGATTCTTTGACACTTGAATTTCTCAGGCAAAAGCAAACTAATAGTGAATTGAATCTCCTTTAGAAAATTAATTCTTGAGATTTCAGACGTTATGTACAACTACTACTCACTTATCTCTACCTTCTGTAGTTGGTGGATGCCAAAAAAGGAGTAAACATTTAATTATTATTCCCTTGCTTCTCTGACTCTCCAGATAGTGAAAGCTGATAAAAAGAGAATAACTAGAAAATTTTAGGACTACCAGTTTTTAACTATTCTAGCTAACTTTTGAAAGAACATGAAAGGCAGATTTTCTAGAATTAAGCCATAATCAGAAAAATGGCAAAATTGAATGAATTGCTTTTTCCTTATTCTTACAGATTTTTGCTGTATAATCTTTTTACTTAGGTAGTGACAGAAAATTTTGATTAAGGGAGCTAATTTTCTTTTTGCTTGAAGTGCTATGAATGCTGATTGAAATATGAAGGGTGTTTAGTGGGCAACATGCTAGTATTAGAGGACAGAATTCTTATACAATGACCTTGACCTTGAGGTAGCCCTGCTGACTGCATTCTTATTTCTAGGCAGACTCTCTAGAGACATAACAGTGGCAAGTTCATACTCCACATAAACTAGTCTTAACTTGGGAGTTTATACACACCCCAGGATATTGTGGATAGATCTCAAGAAGTCCATCAACTTCAATGGGAAAAAAAGTGTTTGTTTCTATTTTAATAAAATAGTGCCCTTTGTAATCTTGAAGTGGCCTAACATAGGGTTCCATTACACAAAAATAGTTAATAACCCCTCATTTAAATACATATGGTAATCTCATAGTCAGAATGAGTAGAGAATTTAGTATTTGTTTTTTTAGAGGCTATAAAAACCTGATAGAGAGCCCATTAGATTGTAAGCTCTTGGAAGTTAGATATTAGCACAGGTCCTCTTACGTAGTAGGTACTTACTATTTTTAACTATAGATAACTGATAAGAGAGTTGTTTCTTTTATACATGACTTTATAATGAAATGAAACAAAATTACCAAGACTTTAGTAATTTAAAAATTCTCTCCCCCTCCCCTTCCTGACTTCTCCCCTTTTTCTTTCAGAACTGAACTTAATTCTCTATGATGGCAATGTCAGTTAACATTTATTAAGTACTTTTTACCAAATCCTACATTATAATGCTGGGATACAAATAAAGAAAAAAAAAAGTTACAGTTCTCAAGGACCTCAAAGTCTAATATGAGACATTATGTACATAGTTGTGTATGAGCAAGGCCTATACTCGGTTCTGCTAACATAATTTGTTTTCAAAACATGAATTTATTCCATCATAATTGATAAATTAGGGAACAATTTGAGCGTAACCAGAATTTCAGATTTGCTTACAAACAAAAAGTATACCCAACCTCATCTGATGTTATCTGAAATCTCTCTACCACTTCACAAAAATTCATGAGTTATAACCCTTTTGACACAGATTCCACAAGACAACTTTTAGGTTTTTATGAGAAAAAGAGAAATTTATTTCTTCTGGTACAGTGGGTACCTGGGCTCTAGGACCTGGTGGTCTCTCCTGTTACCACACAGCCCTGTGTCTTTTATGCTCTGTCAAGAAGTATGGTTGAGCAAAATCATCATCACTATTTATTGTAACATTTATCTATTTCTTGGTCATTTAACATAATTGTGCTGCCATTTTTATTAGGTTTCTATCTTTTGTGTGTTACTGATGGAATTTTTGAATGCTAGGTCCCTAACACTCCACCACCACCTTTTTTCAACCCCTTCATAACTTCTCTGGTTTTTGTTGAATGAATTTTTATAGTAAGATTTTTTTTTTTATACTTTTTTTGGTAGAACTGTGACTGTATAGGATAAATTGTAGCTAATTTCAGAAAGACTGCTAAGTTTAAGGAGAACTGGGAATGGTTCCTTGCATAAGGTGGGACTTTAGCTGAGACTTCCAGGCATAGAAGCTAAGAGTAGAGATGAAAGATATTAAGGAGAGATAGTAAAAATGATAAAAATTTAAAGAGTTGAGCAGCTGAGGAAAGGAGGCCATTTTTACTGTCATTTCTTAACCTCTGTTGCCCCAGTTTCCTCATCTATAAAGTGAGCATAATGGTGGGTTGTTTTTAAAGGTGAAGTAAAATGTTTGTAAAGCATTTAATCTCTTTCCTGGCTGATTTTTTCCCATTTTACTTTGTAATAATAATGGAAAGTTAGGAAGGGATCAGATCATAAAGGCTTAAAAAGCCAAAGGAAGATTTTGTTTTTCTCTTAATTTTTTATTTTTCCTAATAATGTAAATTTGACAACAGTAAAAGAGCAAATATTCTGACAAGATTTAATTCTCCATGTAAAATAAGCACATTCGTCTCATATATGCAAATTTTCTTTAATAACAGGTAAAATTATATGTATACCAAATATTAAAATAAATTTATTTATGGTTTATTATCAGTAAATGTTTAATTTGTATGCCTTTTTTATATACCTATGCTCATAGAGTTGAGTAAAAATTTCTCCAGCAAAAAAGAGCTTAGTAGTAGAAAATTTAAGAAGTCTTATGATAAAGGAGAAGAAATATAGGAATACACTGACTTTGGGAATGGACATATCAAAAAGATCAGAGGAAAGATAAATGGGATCATATAGGATGTAATAATTTGGGTGAAGTGAGCTGAAATGAAATGCTCTGTAAGGAAATTTTGATGACACAAAAGGAAATTGCTCCAATGAAGAATAAATTGGTATTTTCAGAAGAGTTCAAGGTATGTGGACAGAGGCCTCACTAGCTGATCTAGATATTAAAAAGAAATATAGAAGATGGAGGCAAGACCAGGTAATGAGTTGAATGGCATGGCCCTATAGTAACAGGGAGAGAAGAGAATGATATACACGCAGAAAGTGACAAAATAAACATAACTAACAAAGAGTCCATAGCCTCAAGATAACTAAGATAAAAAAGTAAAAGCTGAAGTTGAAGAATACTTAGTTAACTTGTGAAGTAATCTAGTAACCTGCATCAAATGTCTGCATCCTGAAAGAACTGGGAGGTGCAATTGCTGAGTCACTGTCACTAATACTTAAAAGATCATAGAGAAAATGAAAAGTCATAGAAAATTAGAGAAGGGCAAAAGCTTTCCCAAATCTTTATAAAAGGAAAAAGCAAAATCTGCACATTGTAATGCTTTTGAAGAGCTTAACTTCAATCCTTAGATAAATTCTAGAATGAATCACTAAAAAGACAGTTGGTAAATATTCAAGGTAGCAGATAAAGACATATGTTGTAGATAGGATTTGCCTGGTTTTTCACAAAGCTTTTGATAAAAGTATCTCTTACTGTTCTTGTAAAGAGTATAGATGGTAATGTAATCAAATGAATATAAAACTGATGAGATTAGCAGGCTGAGTATTAGTGATTTCATGTTAATACCAGGACCTCTGCTTGATGCCTTGTATTGTTTCATGTTTTTATTAGTGATTAGGATAAAATCATAAATGTAATCATCAGGTTTACAGGTGATAGGAAATTAAAAGAAATAGCAAACAAACGATATCATTCAGGATCCAAGACAATCTTGATAGACTGTGTACTAATCTTGATAGACTAGTACATTGGACTGAATCTATTAAGATGAAATTCAATATTCAAGAAAACCCTTGGACTTGGGTACAGAAAAATCAACTTTACAAATACAAGATTAAGGAGGTACTGAAATACAGCAGTAGTGAAAAAGATCTTTTTAAGTGACTTGAAACTCATCATCAACCCAGCATTGTGAAACAAATGCCCCTAAAGCTGATATGTGCTCTGGGAAGAGCATGACTTCAGGTAATAAAAACAAAATGCCTCTGTCATGACCTTATGCTTATGAAGTGTTAATGTTTTAAACCTGGCACCATGATTTAAGAAATGAGCATGGAGAGAGAACCAGGATGGCAAACAGCTTTGAATCCGTGTCTTAAAAGAATGATTTAAGGAGAGTAGACATGTTTAGGCTGGAGAAGAAGAGACATAATTTTTTGTGTTTTTTTGTACAGTCATTTCAGTGACCCAGTTTAGGGCTTAAAGTAAAGGTACGGGGACTCTTAAAACATTTCTCTAGGGTAAGGGTTCTTACCTGAGATCCTAGGATTAAGTCTAGAAGATCTGTGAATGTGATTGAGGGAAAAATCATATCTTTGTTTTAATGAACCCTTAACTGAAATTTTGCATTTACTTCTACTAGGAAGTAAACAAACCATATAGTAGCATATTAGTAGTATCTGTAACTGTCTTTTAAAGAAACCATTGTAATTTTCGCATTGTATTGTATTTATTTGTAGCTATCTTGTGATGTTGTTTTTACCTTGAAATTACTATAGTTATTAGACCTTTCTTTAGATTGAGAATGATCATAGAAAGATACCAAAAAAAAACCCTAAAAGATTTTATGATCAATCAGTAAATCACATTAAACATAATTTTTGTACTATAATTTTTGTCTTTGAAAATTTCTTATATAATGATAATATTTGGAAAACTCACTATAAAACATTATCTAAATACCAGGTAATAATAATAATATTAGGTGCAGAAGGAGTAAAAATAATTGGATGATCATAATAATAAGTAATCAGAATGTTTAATGGGAGTATTCCATTCTTTGTTGTTTTGGATGCTGAGTGATAGGTTTAAACAACAATAGATTAGGTATGAGGAAGTCTTGAGTTTATAGTGCTAATTCTTAGAATGATTTATTGAGCAATCTTGTCCTGTGCTTCAGTTTTCTAAAATGTCAGACAGGTGCAATACCTTTCCTAGTCCCTTCATAGTGTTGCCACTGAAGTGATAGATCAGAAATAGTACTATAAAACATTGTGATGAATACCAGGTTTTGAAAGTGTTATAAGATAATATAATTGGGAAGCTTCTTTTCCCCCAAATAGAAAAATTGTAAAAACATTTGACTAAGATGCATAAAAGTATAAAAATGTTTTGTTATTTAAATGTTTCTCCTTTTTTTGTGTGTATAATTGACTATATTTGAATACAAGATATTGAATATATATAATTTAAAAGTTTGACTCAGATTTTCATTAAACATTTTTTGGAAGGTAACTAACTTATAGGATAAACCTTATTATTATTATTTTTTTTTTGCTATCAAGTTTTTGTTTTGTTACCTAATCTTTCTAAAGGAAAAAAAATTGTAGTATTTTTTTACTATTAAGAATTTTGAAAATCTGTTATTTCATTTATGCAAGCTAATATTTTAAAGTTTAGCTTCTATAAGTGACCATAATATATAATTTTAATATTTACTAAATTAATATTTCATATCAGATGACTTGTGTTTCATTATTTATCTGGCCTACTTGTATATCTGTCTGTCCTAGGAAGTAAAATACAACATCTTAGGTAATGAGGAGACCTGAGAACTCTAGGCCTCAGTCCTTGTCTCCAAAGTTCAGTTATTGTTTGTTTTATAACATATCTGCTTGTTAATGAGATGTGTTTAAACAGTTGTTTTAATGTGTTTGTTGAGGCTTAAAAAAAAACTGTCAGAGATTTACTAAAGGAAGCTGTAAGCAAGGTTTAGTAGACTAGATCACTGAAATAAACTTCCTTGGATGCTCCTCACTCCTACAGCTTTTAATTTCTTACTGCAAGTTTATTATTTACTTAATGTACAAAGGAAAATCTGTATTCTGTTAAATTATATTAAAAATATTTCATAAACTTTCCTTTTAGGAACCAGCCAAGGTTTCAGAGTTAAATCCTAATGCAAAAGTATGGGGAAATCATATGTTACACTTGGAAGCAAGTGGTACAACTGATGGAAATGTGAACAAAGCCTGGGAAGAAATAGCAGATCACCCTCCAGATGCCTGCAAAGAAGGTATGCTTTGAATTTGAAAACTCTTCTCTCTAAGGTAATTCTGTTTCATTATTATTAGTTTATGAAACATGAAGATCGTGCGGTTACCAGTTTTTAGTAAACAAACACTTAAGGACTTAAATTGAAGTCTGTTTAACAAAAATAACAAGGAAATTTTTTTTTTTTTTTTTTTTTTTTTTTTTTACCCTTTTTCGGGTACAATTTCCAATTACAGGATTGGATGCCAACAGTAATGGCGACGCATCATATCCGAATTCAGTGTTAGCAGACCTGCAAGAGCCAGTTTCATTGTCAGACCAAGCAGATATGAACACTTTGGTCCTGGAACATTCAGAGTATGAGTCAATGCCTGAAAACCCCCAGACAGGTAAGGCTAATATAGTTGATACATTAGATTAAGATGTTTTCTTAGAAGAATTACGATACATGAATCTGCCGGATTTTGGAGAGGACAGAGGGGTTCGCTCTTCAGTAAGGCATTGTATCAGTTCATGTAAGTCTCTCCAGGCCTCTCTGAAATCATCCTGTTGATCGTTTCTTATGAAACAATATTCCATACATTCATTTACCGTAACTTATTCAGCCATTCTCCAACTGATGGGCATCCAACCAGTTTCCAGTTCCTTGCCACTACAAAAAGGTCTGCTACAAACATTTTTGCACATGTGGATCCTTTTCTCTTTTTTATGTATGATCTCTTTGGGATACAGATCCAGTAAAGGCATTGTGTGTGTTTGATGGCTCTTGAGCATAGTTATTTCTCTACAGAATGGTCGGATCATTTCATAACTCCACTAACAATGTATTGGTGCTCTAATTTTTCCACATTCCTCAGCATTAATTTTATTTTTTCCTGTTACCTTAGCCAATCTGAGAGGTGTGTAGTGGTATCTAAAATTGTCTTAATTTGCATTTCTTTAATCAATAGTGATTTAGAGTATTTTTTTAATATTACTAAAAATGGCTTGATTGCTTCATCTGAAAATGTCTTCCTGTCCTTTGACCATTTATCATTTGGAGAATGGCCTGTATTCTTATAAATTTGAGTCACTTCTCTATATATTTTAGAAATGAGGCCTTTATCAGAGCCCTGGAATGTAAAAAAATTTCCCCAGTTTACTTCCCTTCTAATCTTGTCTGCCTTAGTTTTGTTTGTACAAAACCTTTTTAATCTAATATAATCAAAATTATCCATTTTGCATTTCTCTAGTTCTTCTTTGCCCATAATGTTCTCTAGTTCTTCTTTGCTCATAAATTACTTCCTTTTGAGGAAGGCATCTGAGAGGTAGACTATCCCTTGTTCTCCTAATTTGCCTGTAGTGTCACCCTTTATGTATAAATCCCTGACATATGTCATTTATTTGACTTCTTGCATATAAGTCATCATTGGTAATATTTACAACATGGTAACACCCATCATTCATCATTGCCTTTTGTGTAATCTTGACTTTTGTTCTGAAATAGTGTTCTGTGATTTAGTTTTACCAGCAGAAAAATAGCAAAGTATCTTATGATTTTATCATCATTGAGAAACTTCTTCATAAACACAGATCACAACCTCTCTACTTGTGACTTAAGAGAATTGCTTGAGGTCCTTAAGAGATACGAAGTGTGACCTGTTTATAATTACAGACTTGGTATATATAAGAAACTCAACGCAGTTGACTAAGCCACACAGCTTTTTTTTAAAAAGGGGGAGAGACTAGGAAGTTGATACTATATCACTGTGGAAGAAGAAAATATTCAATACCCTGTTTTGATTTTGTATGAAGGAAGCAAGAAAAAAATGAGTCAGGGGAGTAGATGTGGGCTAAATTATGAAAGACCTTGAGTACCAGGCAGTGGTATTTCTTTTTATCACATAACTAATAGCCATTAAAAGTGTTTAAGGAGAGGAGAAGGACAATAAAAATGGTGTTTCATCTTGGTTTGTTTAGCAAAAGAGCACTACACTGGGAATAAAAAGTTTTTTAGGCCTACTTTTGTCACCTGCCAACTTTTGAAACTTTGACAAATTGTTAAACTTCTTAAATGGATTTCCATATCTGGAAAATGGAAATAATAATTCTTTGCTTGACTTGACTATCTTTGCTGTAAAAAAAAGAAAAATTCATTATTGATATATAAAGAGGAGCTATTTTAGCAAGTTAAATCAATAAAGTAATAAAGTATAAGATAGGTTGAAATAGCATGGGAAAAAAATCTGGGCAAGGAGTTAAACAAATTATGAAGAATTACACTACCCCACAAATGTGAAATAATATCTTAAATTAGGATTATAGCAATGAGGATGGAAATTTAAGTAGTTTAAAGGTTACTAAGAATTGCCAAAATGTAGTGCCTTATTTTCATCATGTATGCAAGTACTTTAGATTAATAGTAATATTCTTGGAAGAAATTATTTTTGTGTTGTCATTTTGTTATAATGGTGAAGAAATTAATTTTCCAAGATAGTTCCATATCACAATTATAATATTGTTTCTCCCAAGGTGGAAGTTTTCAAGATAGTGGTTTGTCTGAAATACTAGCTGCATTTTATTTTATTTTTTAAAATATTGTTGGAAGGCTTAAATCCCCTAGCCTGACACTAATTCTGTAGTTGAGGAATTTGAGGTCCAAGAAGAATAAAGGAACTTGTTCGAAAAGTAGCTTCATGCTTCAGTTGTACTTAATAAAGACATTAAATTAGAATTGGATTGAAGCAATTAGGTTTTTTAATCTAAAATACAGGATGTAATTTTTGTAAAATAAAGCAAAAAAATATAATGACAATTTCAGATATTTCTGTAGCAGTAAAACATTCAAACCAATTAATCTCTTATTAAGCACCAACTATTTGTGCTGAGGATACAGAAATGACTTGTTTTTAGTCTTGCTACTTGATCCATTTAAAAACATTGGTTAATCTGACTCACATTATTGACTTGATTGTCCCAGTACTCTTTGGTCCAGGCATTTAAATTTTCTTATTGCTCCTCATAGAGAATATTGTTCTGTCTCTCTCTTAGAATCCCAGGTTACCATCAAAAGTTACCACAATCTCTCCACTTAATGTATAAAGCCATTCCTATTTTCTCTTTTACCCATTACCCTCTAAATTATCTTGGGGAGCAATATGTAGGGGTGGGTGGGTCTGTGAGTCTTTTGGTCTCTGTTTTGTATTTACCTACATTTATACATACGATCTCTCTCCCCCATAATGTAAGATCTTGGGGTCCTAGGGGCTGTTTCTCTTTACTTTGTATCTGAGACAAAATAGGAATTTAGCAATTATTGTTGATTAAGTCATGACTTAAACTTTCCATTTGTTCTTCCATGATCTCTAATAGCCTTCCTGTTCTTTCTCATCCTCTTGACTTTTCTATAGAGTTGGACACTATTTACCATTACCTTTACCTTGATGTTTTCTGTAGTTTTTTTTTTTTAAGGTTTGTACAAAAACTTTTAAACTTAACATAATCAAAATTATCTATCTTGTGTTCAATTAAGAGTTCCACTTCTTTGGACACAAATTCCTTGCTTCTCCACAGATCTGAGAGTAAACTATCCTATGTTCCTCTAATTTGTTTATAATATCACTCTTTATGTCTAAATCATGAACCTATTTAGATCTTATCTTGGTATGTGGTGTTAGGTGTGGATCAAGCCCTAATGTCTTCCATACTAATTTCCAATTTTCTCAGCAGTTTTTTTCGAATAGTGAACACTTAACCCAAAGCTGGGGTCTTTGGGTTTATCAAACACTAGGCTGCTATAGTTATTGCCGGTTTCTCCTGTGATCCTATCCTATTCCACTGACCAACTGCTCTATTTTCTAGATCTTTTGGTTCTTCTCACCTGTTTGACCATTCATTTTCAGTTTCTTTTCTAGGATGTTCACTTATGTGCCTTTTGCATGTATATATCCCAAAGTTCTGTTTTGGACCTTCTGTCTGCATTGTGAAGGAAGGGAATTTCATCAGCATTCTCCCTCAGCATAATTTCTCAATCTAACCTAGCTCTCTTTTATGTCAGACGGTCTTTAACCTTTATCATCAGCTGCTTGCACAGGTCCAAAATAGAACCAGTTCATCAAATTGAAAATTTTCAAAGCTACTTCCCTGCCTAACTTTGCTGTTTCCATCTTTCTAAATAGTCATGCTCATCTTTGGTCATCCTTGCACCTTTGTATGTACAATCGGAAAGTATAACTCGTCCCTCCTTTCCTTTTTCTTGTCTCAGATCCACTTTCTTAGTTCAAGCCTTCATCACCTCATCAGGTTTACTGTAACATGCTTCTCAGGGATCTGTTTGGCTTCACTTTCCCTTTGCTTTTTACTCAGTCATATTAGTATTCTTAAAGCACAGGTCTGACTATATAACTTAGCCTGTTCAAAAAGCTTCACTGACTCCCTATTGCCCCAAGCACAAAATATCAAAGCTTTTTTTTTTTTTAATTGTTTAAGGCCTTTTGTATTTATAGCCCTGCTTCAATAGAAAGACAAATTCTTATTGTAAATCTGTAGTAGATGCCAGTACCAAGTCTTATCAGTCACTTTATCTTTGTTTCTGTCTTCTGTTTTTTCCTCTCTCTCCTGCACATTTTCCTCCTCTGAATTCCCTTGGTAGGTTGATTATTGAAAGGAAGACTTGACAGCTTAGAACTGGAAGTTCTAAGTTGGAAATATTTAAGAAAGTATTCTACACATTCTACAAAATGAAATAAAGGAAATAACTGGAAAAAAACCCTTAACTCATGATGCAGTAAGAAATACTAAAGGAAAATTAGAAGTGTAACTTTTTTTTTTTTATCAGAAAACAAATTTCTTGAAAAGTAGCCAACTAAATTTAAGAATTCTTAGCCTTTCAGAAATACATTGATACATTAAGAACCCCAATTACTATATTTTGAGTAACAGGAAAAAAAAAATTTTGCTGAAAAGTACTAAAACCTGAAAGGCAAAATGGAGATCTAGAGAAACCACAGAGAAACAAACCCACTGAATTTTATGGGTCCCAGATCAGATGCTTGAGAAAGCATCTCAAGTTGCTAGGAAGATCTGGGTGATTCCCCATTTACTTATGACAGAATTATATTGTTTTATGAACAGGAAAAGATAATATCTGAATAAAATATACAAAAGAACAAAGGAAAATATACAACAAAAAATGTCTATTAAGTTGGATTTTAAAAAGCCTTCTAATGAAATTTGATTTTCCTTCCTATTGTGAAAACTGCTGAGCAGAGTTGCTCAAAATGTAAACACACTGGACAAAAGAAACAAGATAAAAAGCTTCAGTGCTTACACTCTACTCTGAAAATAGGAAGCAAAAAGAATCATACTTTCACCAATAAATGGTTTGGGTAGTCAGAAGACAAGGAACAAAAATACTGACGAAAAAGATTTATTTCTCATACTTAAGCATCCTAGATGAAGGATAAGATACATATTTAAGGGAATACAATTCTCTTCTAATTTTTCTGTGATGATTAATTTGAAATATATTGTGGAATGTGGAGTCAATGTTGCTCTATGCCAGACTGCTTTTTAATTATTTTGACAGTTTTTATTAAATAGAAATAGCAAGAAAAACTGAGAAACAGTGGAAGTCAATAACCCAGTATTTGATGAATATAAATTGCTTAGGAATGGAATTTCTGCTTGGTAAAACTGCAATAAATTCTGAGTGGATATATAATTTTAACATTAATGATAATATAAAATTAAAATTTTATCATTCAGATATTCATAGATATATTCTTAACAAAAGAGAGGAAATTAAAAATATAAAATAAATAATTTTATTATATAAAATTGATGTTTTTTTCAAAAGAGAGGAGGGAATTTGTCTTCAATTGAGAAGGAAAATAATTTTTAAAAAATCTACTTTTCCTAATTAAATGTCTCCCAATTGGAAAACTAATAAAATTGGTGAATATCCACAACAGTTTTAAGTTACTTGGATTAACAAAACAGGGACTGAATAAGGTGCAACAACATGGTCAGAGATAAAACATCTGGTCACCTATTTTTTAATATTACCAAAACATAAAAGAACTGAAAAAGAAGCATCTTGTCCTGATGGATAATAATTGAATTCTATTTAACATTAAAAACAAAACCAAAAAAAACCCAAATCCACAAATAACTACTATATTAATAGTGATAGGAATTGGGGCTGTGATTTCATTGCAACAAGGAATTTGCAAGTGAGAAAACTCCCCCTGCTAGTGTAGCAATATATAGTACAAGCAGTTGCCTAGAGCAGAATGTTTGTAAAAATAAAGATGATTCTGTTACATTGACAAAGTAGAAAGAAGGTAAAGAAAACTAATCAATATCACTAATGAACATTATAGTGGAAAATAATTATGTATATATAATATGTATATTATATATAATTATACATAAAGTATGACATTAAAATTTTTAAAAACATAATTGTATCAATATAGACATTGTGTATTTTGTCTTCAACAAAATACACAAACAACTAAAAAGCATAGAAATAAAAGGTACCTTACCCTTTGACAGAATCTAAGAGCTAGAATTCCAGAAACACTGGGCATTTTCTGAATGAATCAAGAAAAAAGTAGGAAGAATACTGTTGTCTATACAATTAACTTACATAATACTAATACAAGCTATAAATAACAAGAAGAGAAAAAAAATTAATGAGAGGAGGTAAATTTTTTTTCTTTTGCTGTTTGTTCATGTTTGTTATTATAAGGTGTTAGATTTTTATGCTTTTAAATACAAATGAGTTCAAAACTTGCTGGAATTCTTTATTTAGAGGATATTAAAGTAGCATTAAAAAAAACCCTGCAAATTTTTAAGTTTGTTTTTACGAGCTTTTTTGGTAAGTGACAAGCACTGCTACAAAAGTTTTTAAATTTCTGTTTATGATGATTTCATATTATGATTGGTCAACATCTCAAGGTATGATAAATATTTTTGGATCAAATAATATAAATTCACATTTCAAATAATTTGCTTGTTAACATTAATTATTTTTGACTTGTACTGTGTATGTGTTTTAAACTTATGTGGTTAATAAAAAGGTTTCAGTAGGAACAGAAGAAACTTAAGTGTTTTAATTTTTTTTTTTTACTTACAATTGTATTATTAGTGTCACCTTCAGCCTTCTTTAGAAATTCTTTTTAAACTCTTGTCCATTCTTCATAGTGCTTAGATTATAAACCTATATAGCAATTCAGCCATTCACATAATACATGATTCCCTTGTCTCTTCCAGATTTTGAAAATCCTTTTGTAGCATAATACATAATAAATGCACATGAATCACTTACCTTTTTTTCATTATACTAGCAAATAGAAAGAAATAGGAAAAGAAATGCCTTTTAAAAATTAAGAGAATACATTAAATATCTAGCATTAACAATCTATGAAGTTACATATAAAGCATTTATATAATTTTACCTACAGAATAATTCTTAGAAATTCAAAACTGTAAGCTTTTAGAGGTTGAGATTTGAGCTTAACCAGTATTCTAAAAATGACACTACTACCTAAATTATTCTATAAGTTTCCTGTTAATGTAATAAAATTTAAAATGAATTAGCTCATAGAATTAGCAAAAATAATAATTTTATTTGGAACAACAGAAAATCAAGAATATCAAGAGATATAATGGGAAAATTAGACAGTATCTTGCTTTCATGTCCCAAAATACACTGCAAAATAGTGATTCAAATTCTCTGCTAATTAATATTAAAAATGAATAGACTACGTAAGTAAAATTTTATTTATAAATGCAGAATTATTTTAATAGCTTAAATATATAGCTAGCTGACAGGAGATTAGAAGTGAAAACAATGAGAAAACTGTTTAAAAAAGAAAGAAAGATTTAGATCAATATTTCATCCCTTATAATTATGATGATATCCATACAGTTTAAATATAGAAAAATGTTGTATCACAAGGAAGTAGAGAAAAATGGAAAATTATTTCTAATCCTGAGTGGATTGAGAGAAATTACATGATCAGAAAAAAAGGTAGAGAAGATCATAAATGACAATATTGCTTACATAAAACTAAGACAAATCTGCAACTAGAAATGAAAGAAAATTTTGCACCAAATGTCTGACCAGGCAGATTTCCAAAATCTATAGAAAACTGACTATATATATATAAAGTCAAGATCTATTTCCCAGTAGGCAAGTGTTCAAAGGCCATAAGAAAACAGTTTCCAAATTGTTGTAAGTAGACTCCAAATTCTATTTGTATTGGGTACTAGACTGGGTTATATGTTAAATGTAAGGACTAACCTGCATTTGAATCTCAAAACAACTCCATTATTTTATACCCATTGAACAGAAAAGAGCTATGGGGGAAGTAACACAGATGAATTAAATATTGATGTATTTCTATACATTGTTGTTCATTAGGTAATTTAATTTAATGTAATTCAGGGAATGTCCTTATGAAGGTGTTTATTAGATTTTGGGAAATTTCTATTACCAAAATGCATAAATTAGAGGTGACATGTGTAGCTCCATTTCTGTTTTCTTCAGTATGGTATTTTAGAACTGGAAAAGACTTAAGAGATTATCTAGGCCAACTCTACTTGAAGCATAAATTTCCTTTTCTACAGGTCTAGCAGATGGTCTCACAAAGAAACATTTATTAACTTCCTGCTCTCTTCCCACTCTTCCTTTTCTCTCTTTTATTTTCTCCTTCTCACTCTTTTCCCTAGCTTCCTTTCTCTCCCCGCCCCTCCTCCTCTCCCTCCCTGTCTCCCTCTTCTTTCCCTGTTCTTCAGTCTCCATCCCCATGTTTGCATATTGGATGTTGATAGTTTTATTCTTGATCTGTATCAATTTGCCATAAAGGAATAGTATTAGTAACTTTAAATTGAAAATCCTTGAACTAATCTTCCAAAGTAGTTGTTTAATAATAATATTTGAGTACTTTTTTCTTTTCTGAGTTATTTGTTATTTTTGTACAGAAGAAAGTGAAGAAGTCGAGGAAGACCCCCGAGAAGTACTTAAAAAAACACTGGAATTCTGCTTATCTCGGTAAGATTATCTATTGATTTGTTTTTTGTTTTGTTTCAGTGTCATTATTATTATTATTTTTTAAATATGATTTGGTTTGTATGGCCATATGCCATAGTTTAGTGGAATAAAGGTGTGTAGTGCAATTTCAAAATTTAAAATTTTAAGTACCTATTCACTTTTCATGTAACATGGAAGACAGAGCCAATTCTGCCTTATAGCTCAAAACATAAGACCAATATCTGCTGTCACTTGGAATAACAAATTATTATATTTTTCTGGCTGTAAATTTTGTAACATTTTTTGTTCTGAAAAGCAAATAGATCCTTTGAGTAATAGTGAAAGAAGAAAGGACAGACAATTCTGAATTCCCTTGGTTGAACTGAATAATATGTCTTAGCTATTCTACCACTATCAAATAGACATTTTTCTATTAATTATATTTATACAAAATCAGTCTTATACTTCTGATAGCCTTGTTTCCAGAAGTATGTGTATTAGAGGTGGCTAATTAAAAATTGAAGAATAATCATTTTCTAAAGTGTAGTGTTTATATAGAAATAAATTGGGTGGTATTATTGTGTTAATATAGTTGTTACTAATTCCCCACTTCTTAAATGAGGTTCAGTTAGCAAATGTCCAAAGTACCTTCCAAGTGAAACATTCTTTCCCAATTTTATGAGAAAACAACTTGCTAAAGGGGAAAAAAAAAAAACCACTTGTATGCACAAGAAGTATTATAATTCTTTAAAACTGTTATTTAAGTAAATTTCTGGCCAAATTTGTCTAACAAACATTCTCGCATTAAAATTTTTCATGCATGAAATTCATACTTAAAATAAGGTCAGGACTACTATTTGTATTTTTAAGTTTTTTTTTTTAATGTAATTCTAAACAGATTTCAATTCAATTTCGTAAATTACTATTGCCAGATGTTTTATCATTTGGAGACTCAAATGCTTGTTGAGGGGCTCCAGGTTAGTCCTTACATATAAACCAGTCTAGTACCCAGTACAAATATAATTTGGAGTCTACTTACAACATCTTTGAGAACTCAGGACTACCTCAGTTCCAAGATGAATCATTGTATTTTAGGATTTCAGTTATAGAATCTTCTCTAATATTCAAAGTATAATTCAGTGTATAATGTATAAAATTTGTTATACATACAACCCAAAAGCAATGTCATATGAAGTGAGAAATATGTGTGGATTTATCCCTACCTATTTTGGAAAAGTAATACACTTTGATTTTATTGTTAATATTGATTCATAAAACAATTCCCCTCCCCCCTTTTTTTTTAAACAGAGAGAATCTTGCAAGTGACATGTATCTTATATCACAGATGGATAGTGATCAGTATGTGCCAATAACAACAGTAGCTAACCTCGACCATATCAAGAAACTCAGTACTGATTTGGATTTAATTGTTGAAGTTCTTCGATGTAAGTGGATGACCTTTTGAAACAAATAAAATGTTTGATCCTTATCTTTTATGCACCAGTGAAATATTTATATTTTTAAAAATATTGATTATTTCTAGATAGAACTCTGTTTTGATTGTCAGTGTTTGCATGTGAATCTTTAATCTGGGATACTTTTATTTTAATAGTTTTTAAGATCCTTAAAGGCAAATACCTAAATCCTTTATTCTGTATTTTGGTGTCATATCTTATAAGTGCTTACTTAGTGCTAATTTAATTAATAACCAGAAGCTAAAAATACCTAAATCCTTTATTCTGTATTTTGGTGTCATATCTTATATGTGCTTACTTAGTGCTAATTTAATTAATAACCAGAAGTTAAAAATACATCTTAATATAGCCAGAAGGGTAATAGCTAACGTAATGCAGAATTGATAGATATTGGGATATTAATTAAAGGCTTTCTTAACATTGGGTTTACTTCTTTCATCCCTTAGTTAACTTTTGTGTGGTTTTATTGAACTGTAGGAGAAGGTTTTGGGGGAAGGAATTATTAAGTGCCATGACTGATTAATACATATTTAAAATAATAAAACAAGTGATTCCAAGGAATTTTATATTGGTATAGATTCTACAATCCATCCTACAGTTTCAAATTACTCAAATTAATTCCATACAAAAAGAGGGAAAATACAGTCCTTATCCTCAAGGAACTAGGTGGCACAGTGAAGGGAGCTCTTTGCTTAGAGTTAGGAAGACCAGAGTTCAAATCCAGCCACTGATGCTTATTAGTTGGGTGAACCAAAGCAAGTCCATTAACCTCTGTCTGCCTCAATTTCCTCGTCTATAACATAGGAGTAAGAAAAATTGCTTACCTCCTGGAATTCTTATGAAGATAACATGAGATGATATTTGTACTTTGTAAACAATAAGGTAATATATAAATATTGTTGTTTTAAAAAAAAAAAGGGTAATCCTTAGTCCCTTTAAGATATTCAAAGTAAGCAAAAGAATGAGATTTGTGATCTGCATTTGAATAATGCTACCATGTGGTTCTTAGTCTTCTAAGAATATTTTTCAGCTTCTTTGTGGCAGTGAATAAATACTTATTAAATGCTTACTGGAAGGATGTTGGTGTCCTCTAATGAAATTGCAGAGTTCAAAAGAAGAATGTATTTGAGGTGGACAGAATTCTCTTTTGGATATGTTTCACATGCCTGTAGCGTATTCATGTTGAAATGTCTGGTAGGTAGTTGCCCAGCAGCAAGAGATAGGGAAATTCCATTTAAAATAACTATTAACAAAATAAAGTAAAATAAAATATTTAGGTGTCTATCTGCAAAGACAAACCCAGTATGTTACAAAACAATTACAAAACACTTTTCTCTTGAATAAAGTCAGTTCTAAACAATTGGAAAAGTATCAGTTGATCATATGTAGACTGAATTAATATAATAATATAATAAAAATGGCAATTGTATCTAAATTAGTCTAATTATTCGGTGCCATATGAGTCAAAAAATTATTTTTATAGAGTTAGAAAAAAAATAATTCATCTGGAAAAAGAAAAGGTCAAGAATATCAAAGGAATCAATGGGGGGGAAACGCCAAGATCAGTGGCCTGGCAATACCAAACCTATATAAAGTAGCAGTAATCAAAACCATATGATACTGGCTAAGACATGAGTGTTAGATCAATGGAATAGGTTACATGTACATGACACAATAATCAATGACTACAGTAATCTACTGTTTTTGTCACTATTTTTTAAATAGTGACAAAAATTACTGGGAAAACTGGAAAATAAAACATCAGAAATTTGGCTTACACCTATATCTCATACTCCATACCAAAAAATGGATACATGATTTGGGTGTAAAGGGTGATACCATAAGCAATTTTGAAGAGCAAAGGTTAGTTTACTGGTCAGACCTTTGGAGAAGGAAGTAATTAATGGCCAAAGAAGAATTAGAGAACATTATAAATGCAGAATGAATAATTTTGATTACATTAAATTTAAAAAGGTTTTGCACAAACAAAACCAGTGTAGTTAAGATTAATAGAGAACCTGAAAGCTGGGGGAAAGATTTTTTACAGCCATTGTTTCTGATAGTGTTTGTCTGTCTCTCTTGATATATATACACACACATACATCTATACATACTTAGATATGGATCTAAATATATATTGAGAGAGAGTTGATTTGTATTTATAAAAACAAACTATTTCCCAATTGATAAATAATCATTTATATAATATGATTTATATAATGATCATAGGATATGAACAATTTTCAGTTACAGAAATTGAAAAATAATAAAAGTGAAAAATATAAAAAATTCAAAATGCTCTAATTCACTATTGATTAGAGAAATGGAAATTAAACCAACTCTTAAGGTATCACCACATTCACACCTCTCAGATTGATTAAAATGACAGGAAAAGGTAATCATAAATGTTGGAGGTATGGGAAAACTAGGATACTAATGCATTATTGGTAGAGTTGTGAATTACTCCAACCATTCTGGAGAGCAATTTGGAGCTGTGACCGAAGGACTCCTAAGCTGTGTACACCCTTTGATCTGGCAATGCCACTAACGGGGCTTGTATCCCAAAGAGACCATAAAAGGGAAAATGACCCACATGTGCAAAAATGTTTGTAGTTGCTTTTTTTGTGGTGACAAGATAATGGAAATTGAGTGGATGCCTATCAATTGGGTAATGACTAAATAAGTTATGATATGTGAATGTTATGGAATATTAGTGTTCTATTAAAAATGGCGAACAGGCTGATTTTAGAGAGGCCTGGAAAGATTTACATGAACTGATGCTAAGTGAAGTGAGTAGAACCAGGAAAACATTATACACAGCAACAGCAAGACTATACAATGAGCAGCTATGAAATACTTGGTTCTTCTCAATAGTTCAGTGATCCAAGGCAATCCCAATAAACTTTAAATGGAAAACTCCATTCACATCCAGAGAGAGAAAACTATGGAGACTGAATATAGCTATTTGCACCTTTCTCTCCCCTTCTTCTTCCCTCTCCCCTCCCCCTCCTCTTATGGTTTTCCCTGGTATTTCTCTCCCAACATAAGTCATATGAAAATATGTAAAAAAGAAAATATAGCACATGTAACTAGGAAAAGTAAAAACAGTAATAATAAAAAGAAAAATGAATAGATTATTAGTAACATTAGATGAAACAGTTTCATTTGAGTAATGGGATTAGAAGCCATGTTTCATCAAATTGGAGAGTGAAAAGAAAGGAAGTGAGAGCAATGAGTGCAAATAGCTTTTTTTCTGTGAATTTAGCTGTGAAGGACAAAGTAGATATAATATGATCATTTAAAAAGATGGCAGGTTTATCTGTAAGAAATTGGGGGACCTGAGCATGTTTGTAGATAGAAAATTTTGAGAGGTAGAAGCTTATTATATGAGAAGGATGATTCTGTGCTCAAACTGCCAAATGAATCAGGAAAAGAATGGAATTAAGGGATTAGTGTTTAGATAGGTTAAGACTAAGAAAAAAAAAACTAATCACCTATGCTGATTAAAAGATAACTTTTTTTTAATTCTAAAAATTTTTTTGAGCATAGCCTTTTAATACTTAAACTAAATGCTAAGATATTTCATTTGTCTAAAATACATTTCTGATTCTTGAGATTCAGTTACCATTTTCATTTGTACATATCATGGTTACATAAGATATAGAGATAGACATTTTTAATAATAGTAAAATGCCTTTTTCAAAAAAGGGAAAACAGATCAATTTTGCATCAATTGACAACTTTATAAATTATTTGTATATCTTGTTTTAAACTAAAAGTTTGTTTTGGTTTGTCTTTTTCTAATCCTGCTTTTACATTATTATAAAATCAAAATTAGACTGTAAAAGGTCATTATTTAAGTTTATCTAGCTAGATTAAATATCATGTAACATAATTTGTTTCATTTAATAATTAAAGGTAATAATTGAATTTCAAAATCTATAGCTCAGTAATTCCTGTTCATTGTATCAAGACTACAAAACTTCCATTTTGTATTGTACTTTTGTATGCCTTTGACTTGGTATGTTTTTATAGGAAATTTAGTATTTCGTGGTACTATTCATTACTTTTTAATCTTAAACTTTAGCTATTTAAAAAACTAAATTCAGTGTTGTACTAGGGTGATTTTTATCAACAGTTTCTGACAGTTGTTAATCTGACTGGTGTATATATATTTTTTATGAGGTTGCAAATTATATAATTTGCTTGAAATATTATGTAACTATGACAAAGATATTAGCATTTTTTAAGTAGTTAATTATCTTACTTTAGTCCTTGGAAAATGAAATAATGTAGTATTCGGTAACAAATTTTATGGAAGGATTGTCATTCTTCATTTTAGGAAGGTTTTAACCAATAAACTAAAGTCTTATTCTGTTTCTTGTTAATTTTGAAAATTTTGAAATTTCTTCACTGTATATTTTTCTTCTCTGTAGCATTGCCTTTAGTTCAAGTGGATGAGAATGGAGAAAAAGTCAGGCCAAATCAGAATCGCTGCATCGTTATATTGCGTGAAATACCTGAATCTACTCCTATAGAAGTAAGGAATTTATATTCTAGGTTGGACTGTGAAGTATATACTTAGATATTATGGAATGTTAATAAAACATTCCATAATAATAATATAATAATATAATAATTCCATATAATAATATAATATATATTATTATATATTGTTATACATGTTATATATATATATATATATTTATATTTATATTTATATTATATTTTATTATTATGAATGTATCACAAAATCTAATTCCAAGACTGGCTATTTCCTTTAATTGTCATAAGTTATTAGTCAAATTCCTACCTCTTCTCCAGGCCTGTTTCCTAGAGAGGTTGGATAATAATAATAATAGTAATAGTAATAATATTAATAATCCTACCATGAACTCAAGAATTACAAGGTATTTATTTAGGCTTATATACAAAGTAGTGTTTAAAGGGGAAAAGTGTTTAAACCTGTAATCTCTTGCTTTTTGCATTGCCACAGTGTTTTTCTAATTGACCAAGTGCACAATTTATATTTTTTAGCATTATAGAAATAGAATTGAGAGACATTTAAGTGTTCTTGGGTACTGTGTGTTGGTACTGTGTGTTTGTGAGGTTTTGTTAAATGAGTTAACGAAACAAGAACTTATCTTCACTGAAACAACTTTTTCTATTAAAAATGAACACATACGGACAACTAGATGATAGACTGGACTAGACAACTGGGCCCTGGAGTCAGGAGTACCTGAGTTCAAATCTAGCCTTAGAAACTTAACACTTACTGGCTATGAGATCCTGGTCATTTAACCCCAGTCACCCCGTGCTCCTCCCCCCCAAAAAACAAACAAACAAAAAACCACCACCAGCAACAAAAAAAAAAAAAAAAAACATACACCTGTTTTCAGTGGCATTTTTCCTTGGGAATTTATTTTCTTCAGATATTTATTCATCCAGCATCTTGAAAATCTTAGATGGTTTGAGCTTTTTTTATGTGTTACACATCTTTAAAGGTTACCTCTTACACAAAAGAAATCTACATTCCTTGCTATGCTTCCAAGGTTTCTTTCTTCAAGGGACTTAGAAACTACTTATTTTCCACAAAGGCTCATTTTAGAATTTGCTATCCAAACTAGTCCAACAAAATCCCTTTATTGCTTCAGGCTTATATAACCAAATTTATCTTCTTATTAGTTGCACATAGATATATTAAATGGGATGTTATTTTAAAATGTTTTTATTCTGTTCTTTCAGCATTATAAAAATCCTTGTAAATCTAGGGTAGAAAAAAATTGGGATTGGGGGGGTAAAGATCTGGTGTCTTTTTTAAAAGATTAAATTCTTAAGAAATTTTCTAAATCTAGCAAATTAATGCTTTTAGTAATTTGGAATAACAACTCTTGTAATAAAATTTTCAGTATTTATTTATATACAGAAATAATCTCAATGGAGAGAGTAGGAATTTCAGTTCAATCAGGAACAAGGATAGAAATTTCTACCTGGTAGTGTCCTGTGCCTAATGGGCAAAAAGTGCTTTATAATCAGGTCACAGTCATACACAAGCACGTTCACCCTCAGATGATATCAAAACAAAAACATTTCATGTGCCAAACTATGTTTTGTAATAGTCTTAAGATTTAATCTCTTAAAATTATACTAAAACTTTTGGAATACAATTGTCTATAGACTATTGTTCATGGAAATTTAAAATCATTTAGGGATAATGTATATTACACAGTAACAGAGAGGAGCCCTCAACAGAAAATAATAGCACAGTTTAATTCACTCTTGGGCTTTTAGGCATCAGTATAGTCCTATTTATCTCAAACTGCTTTTTTAATACTTTATAGATTACCAAAGAAAGAAACAAAAGCTATCTAACTCCTAAAGTAGTTATTTGGCTTAAGTAGCATTTAAATAATGAAAAATTAAGGATAAAATATTTGAAATGCATTGTAAAAGAAGAGGGTTAGATTGCCATAAAATTATATGCTTAATTTATGTAATATTGATGGTTAATTGTCATTGAAACATAATATGACTTCATTGTATAGGCATTTAAGTTAGGTTTTTCAAAGATTAACCCTGGGTAGGGAGGGAGGATGGGAAATTTTGGGGTTGGGTTTATTTTACTTATTTTTGTTGTTGTTGTTGTTTTTGGTTCTAATTGATTATTTTTTTGTTCCTGACTTTTCTTTTAATTCTAAATTTGGATAAATTACATTATAGCTTCTTTTGTTTACAACATTGTATAGGAAGTAGAAGCACTCTTCACAGGAGATAATTTGCCTAAATTTGTCAATTGTGAGTTTGCCTATAATGACAATTGGTTTATAACATTTGAGTCAGAAGCTGATGCTCAACAGGTAAGCTCCTTTTTTTTTTTTTTTTAACAAGTAAAATACACTGTAAATACATTTACTAATATTCTGTGGATCAGCAGCAGAGATGATGTTAAAGCGATGTTCCACTATGCTGCAGCTTGAATCTAGAGGAAAGTCTCTTTGTCTGTCTCTGTCTCTGTCTCTCTGTCTCTCTCTCTCTCTCTGTGTATATATATAAAAAGCAAAATGGAAACTGGGCGAGTTTTCATTTTTGAAGATAAAAATTTTAGTAAACTTTATTTATAATAGCAATATTAAAAGTAATCATTTCAAAGAAGTTTAATATCACATATTTAAATTGTATGAAAACTATACTTAGATTGTACCACAGATATATCTTCTGTTGCTAGTAATCTCATTTTTTAAACTATGTAATAGACAGGAAATTCTTAATGTTCATTCATGAATTTATTGACATGTCATAATTCTTGTTATTTGCAGTTTGATATTTGCTGTATGCAAAAGAAGTTCTTGATACAGAAACAAGACAAACAAATCATAGCAACTAATATACAAGGCATTATAATCACATGATAAATTATTGTGGAGCTAATAAATGCAGTAAGAGGAGTTTGCAAATAGGGAAGATTAAAGAATTGAGAAGGATTTTTAAAGAAAGATTATAGTTAGAGGGAAGATATGAATGATTATAGTTTGTGGGATAGTAAATAAAGAGATTAGATTTAGTGGAATAATTAATGGAATTTAATGGAATAATGAATAAATAAGTCTGGTTAGTTGTGGGATCTGATCAGATTGGGGCTAGGAGAGGGAGGGGAAATGTACTTTAGCATTTGTCAGAGGACTTTGGATAGGTTTAATATTTACTTGGGAGCCCTACATAAATGAATATTATGTTATACTAGCTTCTCCTTTTGTTTCTTTTTCCAAATTATATGACCTCAGTTTCAGATGAGCTAATCCAATCATTAATGGTTTTGATAATTTATCTTTTCAAGTGTATCACATTTAAACTAATGAGCATCTTTTTTATGTTAATAAATTGACTTAAAATAGTTTATAAAAATGAAGAAATTCAGTTTTTAATTGTTTTTTGTCTTTAGGCTTACAGATACCTGAGAGAAGAAGTGAAAATTTTTCAAGGAAAACCAATAAAGGTAATTGAGAACATTGGCCTCATTTTATTTATTATCAAGTCATTATTCTTAAAGTATCCTAATAGGAATTTAATGTTTTTGTGAAGGCACGGATAAAAGCAAAGGCTATTGCTATAAATACATTTTTGCCAAAGAATGGATATAGACCTCTGGACATGAACCTCTACACACAACAGCGTTACACAACATCGTTTTACTTACCTCCAGTATACAGTCCCCAGCAACAGTTTCCATTGTACAGCTTAATTACCCCACAAACTTGGTCAGCTACGCATAGTTATCTTGATCCATCCTTGGTAAGTTCCTTTATTTTTCATCTCCTACTAAGATTATCAGTGTTTTTACAGGTGGTTTTTTTTTGTTTGTTTGTTTGTTTGTTTTGTTTTTTAAGAATTCTGGGGGTTGACAAAGTCTTTCTGGTGATTGTAATGTGCAATGTGAAAGCAGCTATTGACTTTCCATTTACTGATATTAAGCTGTAGGCATTGCAGAGACAGGTAAGCTAGAACTTTAATTTTTTCCAGAAAAGAAAATCACCTGTCAATAGTAATTAAGGATCTACAGTGAATAGTGATAAAGAAAAATATAAATCCTCTTCTCAGAAATCTTGATAATCTTATACTTGTGAGAATCAATACATTATATTTATTTGGGGTCATACAAGGGTAATATGGTTAGGGAGATATAAAGTATAAGGGACAAATAGATCTTTAGGAATAATTTAAATTCCTTGAATAGGTAAGCTTCTAAAAGTTTAATGGAGGGGAAAAAATTGAATAGTAGTTTTTATGAGTATTGAATGTTTATTTGCAAGCACTCTGCTAATCACTGAGAGAAATAGAAAGAAATGACAATTCTTGAGATAAGATCTTTTAGTGTATATGAGCGGTTGAAATATAGATTTATATACTACATAACTGAGTTTTGAAATAGTCTTGATTATAAGTGTAAATAAAATGGAGAAAATGCGAACAATTGCCCTCAAAGCTCTTGTAATCTGTTAGGGGAGGCAACATGCAAACATTATATACAGACAGGCTATATTCTGAAAAAGTAGCAAAATAATAGGAAGAAGGCACTAAAATTAAGGGGAGTTGTGAAAGGCCTGGGAATCAATAACCTAAAGAGGGAGAGTTTTGGGAATGTGAAACATCCAGAGAAAATCCACAGAACCAAGGGTTAAGATTTCTTGTACATGGAACAACCAGGAAGCCAATATCACTGGATTGAAAAATCCAGTGAAAAAAGATATGGGAAGGTAAAGGAGATAGATTATGAAGGATTTTGAATATCAGGGTATTTTGTATTTGTTCCTGAAAGCAGTAGAAAGTCACTAGTGTTTTATTAAGTAGAGGAACGTTGTGGTCAGATCTGCTCTTTGGCAAAATCATTTTAATTTGCTGAAGGGGGAGGATGGATTAGAATAGAATGAGACTTGAGATACTTATCAGCAGCTCTTCCAATAATTCAAATATGAAGTGATAGGAAGGTATACTCTTGAATGATGATATGGTCAGAAGAGAGAAAGGGGGTATAAAGCAAGAGATGTTAAAAAGGAAAAATCAACAGACCCTTGGCAGTACATTGGATTTGGAAGGATGAGCAGCATGACTCCTAGATTTTGAAGTGGGGTTGGATAAGATGCTTGGATGCTTAGTAGATAAATCCTGCCTGAGCTTAGCTTTAACTAAACCATTCTTATTTCACAGCTTCTCTTTTTCCAATTCTTAATTCAGATTCTCTGAATCCATCAAACTGTCTGTTTGTTACACACAGTGAACTATTAGAGATCACCTAGTGTTAATGCTGTTACTCTACAAATTTGGGAACAGAA
Source organism: Myrmecobius fasciatus (assembly GCA_023553655.1). Classification (NCBI taxonomy): domain Eukaryota; kingdom Metazoa; phylum Chordata; class Mammalia; order Dasyuromorphia; family Myrmecobiidae; genus Myrmecobius; species Myrmecobius fasciatus. The sequence continues at coordinate 194,891 of JAJPUD010003678.1, read as the reverse complement.
GTCTAAGGATGGAGGAAAGGAAGAAAATATGCATTTATATAGCACCTTCTACATGCCTAGGTACTGTGCCAAGCACTTTATAAATATTGTTTCTGCTGAGAGGTGAAGTTTTTTATCCATGGTTACAAAGCTATTAGTTGTCAACTTTTGAACTTAAGAAGCCTCAGTCTTCAGGCACTCTCCTGGTACTCTTTCCACTATATCATACTGTGGCCTTAAATAAGCCTTGATGGCCTTAACAGTGAGGCCACTGACAACAAGAGCTAGTAAAAAGGATAGTGATGTATTATTTTTTTTACATGAATTTTTGTAAGTTTTAGGCATAAAACATTTTGCGTAGGGCTTGAAAACTAGTTAGGATTTCAAATGTTTAATGAGAGGATTGAGAGACCATAAATATAGAAAGAATAAAGAAACTATGTGAAAGTGGTAATAAAAAGGCAATTGACTACCAATAGTAGAAGGTAGATTTTAGATATAAGCTTTGTATCCTGTAAGCAAAATCAACTGTTGGAGCCTGTAAAGCTTGGCAAATGAAATTTCATATTTGATGAAGTGATTACAAATAGCATTTTAGGAAGACTAAGCCTACATCTTTATGTAAGGTAGAAGAGGCTGAAGTCAAGACGACTCGTTAGAGTTCTTTACAATATTTTATCCTAGGGTAACTTTATATAATGACAATGTTAATAATAAAAAGGCTGATTGAAGGAAGCATACTGAAGAAAAACCAATTCCACAGAATCAAAATTAGTCTAAACTCTATTTTTAGAATTTGGAAACTGAGGCCTAGAAAGGTGAACCAACTTAGTTACATTATTAATGGTCACAGTGAGTCTAGGACCTGACTGTTAACAAGTATGTTTCCCCTTGTTAGTAAATCTTTAGTAATATTAATATTTAGGAAAATTCCAATACTGGTGGTAGACTTCACTACTCCAGAAGATTTTTGAAGATAGGCAGGGGGAGGGTGTCTTTAAAAATTGAAATTGTGTTTTTTTTGGGAGCTAGAAATATGAGCAAACTATCTTATTTTCTAACCTTGACTAATGGCTAAAAAAACAAAAAAAAAATGTATCTTTGTCTAATATAGAACTGGTAAATAATCCTGTCATTATCCTGTCCTTTGAGAACATGAAAGTTTCCAGTGTCAACAAAAGCTACATTTTGATCTCCAAGAGCACAACCATTTTTACAAAAGACAGGAGAAATTCAGTCAGTGCCTTTGCTTGCTTGTGTGCTTCCTCTTGTTGACTTTTGATATAGAGGTTGGTGGCTGTGTTCCTGTTCTCCTGGATGGGCCTCTTAAGAATTGGGAGTGGAGTGGACAAAGGCAGTTACCTCCTTTCATTCCTATAGAGATTAGAAATAGAGAACTTTATTGTTCTGCTTGCTCAAAAAAGACTCATGAAAAAGACAACGGTGTGCAAATCTGAAGGTTTTGGAGCCAGAAGGAAAATGGAACCTAGTTTTCTTGGCTTTTAACGTGGAGTTCTGTAAAGGAGCTGAGAGAAAATGCTATATCAAGAAGGTAAGGATTTAAATTTAATCCAAACCTAGATTGCTCATTTTAGCTGTATTACCTATTTTTTTTTATCACAATTGAGTTTTTACTAATGCAAAATCACCTGTTTAATTTTATCAATAAGGTGATGCTTCTCTGATTAGAAAGTTCACAGATAACAAGGAAAATCAAAAACCAAATTTGTGTGAGCTTAACTTAATATTTGTATGAGAGGTAGCCACTAAAACAAAATTTTTGTTTTCATCCCTTCAGCAAATTGGTGAGCCCCCTTCTGAAGACATTTCCACACTGGAGGAGTTGTGAACCAACATGATTTGCATATTGTCAAATTTAATAGGATTTCATATATTCGGGATGATCAGACACATCCTTATATCTAAGAAGTGTCCTGCAGATGTTTTAAAAAATTCTTTTTGGATGATAACCACCATGATGAAGAAAATACAAGTTTTCTTTCCAGTGTTTTAGATCCAAATGCATTTTTCTGCTTCTGTAAGTGCAGCTGCATCATAAAAGAGAGGGGCGCAATATCCTTAAGTATTTGAATGTCATGAGCAACAACAACCTATGCAAAGTTTCCATTTTTAGATGAGATGACAATTGAACTCAAGAAAAATCTGAACAAGTTCTTGGGAGAACATTATATTCTTCAGAACCACTGCTACCAATAAATGAAAATATGTACTGACAAGGAAATTTTCTTGCTTTTCTAAACTCATACATTTAGTTCATCAGAGATTCTTTGAATAAGCATGCTTCTTTGAGTGAGAATACAAAAGGTTAATAGCATGTGTAGAAGGAAGAATTACCGAAGCATTTATTCATTCAACTTATTTTGGAGCACCTTCCACAGACAAGGAACTGTTAGGTAATGTGGGAAATACAGAGATATATCTATCACACATGTACCCTTCATACCTGCAATATATGACAGTATAAATTAGTTGCCAAAACCTGGTACCAGGTATTAGAAGGGACCCACTTCCAGCCAGGGTGATCAAAGAAGGTTTCATGCTAAAGCTTAACAATTCACCTGTATTTTTTTAGGAGGAAGTAGGTTACTATAGGAAGAGATGCAGGACTGCAAAACCAAATATTTTTAAGTAGAAACAGATTGCATGTCTGGGGAGCCACAGCAGCTAATCCAGTTTGGCTGCAGTGTACATAAAAGGAAGGGAAATGAAGATGTTTGTGGAAGTCCTTACATGGGACCCTATGAGTTTGGACTTCACCTAGCAAGGCAGGGTTAATCATGGCGATTTTGAAGAAAGAATTAATCAAAGCAAAATGTGAAGGACAATGTATTTAAAATCAAATACCTCACAAGTTCAAAATATGACTATTGCGTTTACTGTCTGTGTGACCTTGAACAAGTCTCTTAACCCCTCCAATCCTTAAATTATTCATCTACAAAATGAGAGAATTGGACTAATTAATCTACATGATGCTTATCAACTTTAAATCTGATTCTTTAGGAGTGCTCTGAACCAAAAGCATGTGATTTAGATGAATTGAGAAAGGAAAAATAACCATTAAGCTATTGGAATATTTCAAGGAGGAAATAAGGAGGATCTAAACTAGCATCATATTGGGAGTGGAAACAACTTTGTTGATATGAAAGATCAGGAGGATTTAGCAACTGTGATAAGACAGAGAATCAAAGGATGATTTCCCAAGTATGAAACTTAAGGGACTGGTGCCAGAGTTGAAATGTGTGACACACAGTTTAAATATTTGAGATTAAATCTCGAGTGAGAAAGGAAAGCTAGAGATCAAAAAAGCAGGCTAAAAACAGGTATGGACAGTGCTAACATTTAAAAGGTGATTCAGAAAAAGTTGTAGGGTAGAAGCAGCACAAGAATCACTCAGTGTCACAGAAATTGAGGGAATATCTATTTTCAAGAAGAAAGGTTGGCATATGTGCAAAAATATTCATAGAAGCATTATTTGTGACACAAAGAAGCTGGAAACAAAATGTGCCCAATCATTGGGGAATGGCTGAATAAATTATGACACATGAGTGTAATGGAATATTACTGCACCATGACAAATATGAAGAATTCAGAGAAACATGAAAAGACTCATGGAGTGATGCAAAGTGAAGAAAGCCAGATCCCAAAAATCAGGATATGCAATGTCTACAACAATATAAAGTCAACATGGAGAGGCAACAAACTTTGGTCAAATACAATGGTCAATGTTAACACCTTATTGCAAAGTTTAAAGGACAAATCCCTTCTTTAAATTGGCAATCAATAAGATTTCATGGGAGTGGGAGGGTGAATTACATGTTGAAAAGCTTATATGTTAAAATTAATAAATTTTCTTATAAAAAGGAGAATGGTCAGTGATGTCAGATATCTTAGGCCACAGCTTAATGGATGAGGAAAAATTCCCTGTGGATTTAGCAAAAAACTAGTAGATGTTCCTTAAAAGAAAAGATTCAGAAAAAGTCAAGAGTAGAGTTCAGATTTCAATTTGAACAGATTTGAGTTTCAATTTGAACAGATTTGAGTTATTATTCAAGGATGTAGAGGGAAAGTATGATAGCTAGAAGAATGAGAAATAGCAAATAAAAGTTTTGGGTTTTCTTCTCCAAAATAGTTACATTAGGAAGGCGCTAATACATGTAGAGAAAGATTGGAAAAGCTGGTTGTATCAAGGTGTATATTGCTGTTGTGGCATAGTATAAAGAATCTTACACTTACAGCCCAAAGTACCTTGTATGAATCCCAGCTTCATTGTTTTAAGATATTAGGTGATATATTCCAGGAACCTCAGTACCTTCATCAGTAAAATGACTTTGGACCAAAATATCCTAACTAATGATTTGGTGAAGCAAATAATATTAAAGCAGGCAATGAACTTTAGTCCTTCTAGGTTACAGGATCATAGATTTGAAACCAGAAGAAATCTTTGAAGCCATGTATACCAACTCCGTTTCATCCTACCTCCTTTGTTTTATAAATACAAAAATAATGAAACTTGGGAAATGCGTTTCTTTACAAACCTGCTTACGGTATCCACTAATTAGCAGAAATAGAATTTCAACCCAGTTCTTGGGTACCAAATCTAGCACTTTTTCCTTGGCACCACAAGAGACATTATAGATAAATAAATATATAAATAAATATAAATCTTTGCCTTACCCTGGTAGATCAGTAAAAGATGAAGTGAAAAATCACACAAAAGCTATTTGTATCTTATTTCTTCAAGAATTAATAAAACAGTGATGTATAGACTAGTGAACTTCAGTAAGGCAGATATATGATGCCCTTTGAAAAATTTATTAAAACAACAAAATCAGACAGTAAAAGTTAAGATTCCTAATGTACCTCGAAGAGGAAATAGGCTGCAGAACTCCCATGTGATTTTAAAGGTGTTTTTAGATCTCACTATATCTAAATTGTGTTCTTTTGTCAAAGTGTCATTGGGATCATATCTAGATAAAAGAAATAGGAAGAATTTTATTATCAGGCTGTTTATATTCCATTCAGGAGTCCCCAAAAAAATCCCCACCACAAAACAGTACTGTTTTTACTGCCAATACTGGCACTTGACTCACTATAACATTCAGTATCCTTAGGTCTTCATATTGGAGATAGGGATCATAAATCTTGTAGCCAGAATTTTGTAGTTGATAGCAAGCAAGAATTTGTTAAATGCTTCATGAGCACTGGATACTTGTGCTAAACAGGGGGAAATAGAAAAACAGAAGCATTGTCCCTTCCTTCAAAGATTTCATGTTCTAATGAAGTGAACAAATTCTATAGAAGAGTTCTATTCACTATAGAATATCATATTCCTCTACTTTCACCCCACATCTCTTTTCACAACCTTTCTTATATTCCTGCCTTCACTCATAGTACTATCAGCCAGTTCAGGCTTTTGTCACCCCTCTCTCACCAGTAGTGTTATAATAATGTTAGTTTACCCCTCAGCCTCATTTCTCTCTCAACTCTTACTCATCCCCCACTCAGCTGCTAAAGTCATTTTCCTAAAGAGTAGCTCTGACCTTGTCATCCCCCCATTGTGTGAATTCCCATACAACACTTTTATGTCCCCTCTCTCTGCCTCTTCACTTGTTGATTAAGTTCATTTTATGTTCTACTCCCTCATCTCTGGTTCTTACTTTCATTGACTTCCCTCAAGACAAGGCATCTTATACAAAAATTCTTTTTACCCAGCCTAGAACTGTTAAGAGTCTTACCCTCTGAGGATATGTTTTCAGTTTAATCTATGTATGTAATCTATATAGTCTCTCCCATTAGAATGTAACCTCTGATAACAGATTTTTTTCAACATTTAGCACAGTATATGACATAATAAGGCTTTATAAATGATTTATTTGATTTCTTGAAGTGAGTTCTGCTTAAACCCAATCCTGAAATATGGAGGCATACTTTGACTTTGTCAGATTCCTTGGTCATCTGTTTAAAGTCAGTAAAATTAGTCTGTGTTTGGAAATATACAAATCAAAAAATAAAGTTAAGGTGGAAGGGTGAGAATGAGAAACTTACATAATTTATCTGAATGTTATTGAATGATGACCCTGAGAGTACTAATTATTACAGAAAATTTTTAATAATTGTAGTACTGTGGACAAAAGCTGTTAATGCAAAAGTTTTTTTTATTTGTCTTTTTAATTCCCCAGGCTATGATACTAGATTCTTTAAGGTTTTAGTTTTATTTGCAACAGTATCATAAAGCATTTTCAATGAGTAAATTTACAATTGTTCTGATTAAAGTTGTCTTGTAAATTTTAAATACTAGACATGTTATTTTATGATAATGCAAAATGCATATATCTTATTTCCTTTAGACTAATATATCCTTTGTATAAGGACACTGCTTTTATTTTCCTATCTCCCCGTTTAGCATAGTATCCAGTGCTCATGAAGCGTTTTAACAAATTATATATAAAATTTTGACCGACGCATTACTACAAGATTTATAATTCCTATCCCCAATATGGGTATTGAATGATTTTTATAGTGAGTCAAGTGCCAGTATTGGCAGTAAAAGCAGTGCTGTTTTGTGGTGGGTTTTTTTGTTTGTTTTGTTTTTGTTTTTGTTTATTATTTTGTTTTGTTTTTAACTTCTGAATCTAATGTCATCCTTTATATGACTTTTCTAATCATGGGGAGCAGATAGTGCTAAACTCCAAAGGTAGCAGGTCTTTGGATTGTTAAGAGTTTTAAATGTCAGTGGATTATATATTTGATCTGTGAGATAATGAGCAGGCTATGTATTTTATTTATAGGGATTAGGGATTGATAGTCAGACTATACATAAGGTGAATGAATTACTGTATTAAGCCCTACCACAGGTGAAGGCAGAAGTCCAGGATAGAAAGGATGGAGGCTTATCCTAGCTAGGGTAGACAACTATAAATGGGGAGTTAATACTAATAACTAGTGTTTATGTGTGGCATTAAAGTTTGTAGTGTGCTTTATAAATACTTCACTTTATCCTCACAACAGCCCTGGGAGGTAGTAGAATATCACCCCTTTCTTCTAGTCTATATATATGACCTTTCCAATTATCATTAACAAAAGCTTAATTTTAAAATTTTGCTGTTTTTGAATGTCTAACCTTTATGGACTGACTTTTGCTCATTTCCTTGTTGGGGTCTGGTGAAAAATGGGAACCTCTCCAGAAATAGAATCTATAATCATATTCGGGCCTCTGGCAGGTAATAACCACACAGTGTGCTTTTTAATCCAACTCTATCTCTAATTGCCATCAACAGTGATTATTACCTGACATTATTGTGACAAGGAAGGAAAAAATTAAGTAATTAATGAAAAAAAATGCAAATAGCATTTAATGTTTACTACAAATCATTTCATGATAGAAATACTAAGAACTATCCCCAGTCCTTTCTAAATAGTATATTTTTCAAGATAATGCCTTATAATTATTTTTGTGTGGATTCCTAAAGTTGTACTGGACAACTCATTTGTATACCTGTCAGTAAAAAAAAGGGACATTAATTTAATGCTTAATTTAGTCTGTATAAAAGTATACAAAAGGATTTCTTTGAAGTTTCACACCCAGTCCTCACATATATACAGATACCATAAAACTTTTGGTATAAGAATATCAATATAAATCACCCAAGGGTGATTGTATGTTCACTAGCCTAGATCTTGGCTAGGTGTATTACTTATTTGATCATATATCCTTTTTCTCACATTGCACCTTATAGTAAATTTGTTTAGGTTATACAATAGTGACTTTTTTTTTTCTGAATCTACTTTCTGGTGCAAAATTCAGGGAAAATAAGTGGTTCCTTGTTTGAGTTTATATGAACACTTTCCCCATAAAATCAGTGAAGCTAAATTCTTCTCTTTAAAAAAAAAATTTAATTTAAATTTGTTTTTTAAAAATTATTTTTTTTCTCTAAGATTCCCTTGTTTGACTCCCCCTCCCAACCATTCTCTGTTGAGAAAGCAAAATTCTGAATACTCAAGCAGATATGATATTCCTCTCCCCGTCCCACCCCCTCACCCCCCAAAAAAAAATTCCTTTATCTGCACCCTTGTGTCCATTATCATGAAGTGTGTAGCATGTTGTATCAAGTTCGTTAGTTGTTAGGTTGTTAAAAAATTCTTAAGTCTTTTGGAGTTGCTTAATTTTTATAATTCCATTGTTAGTTATACAGGTTATTTTCCTAGGTCTGCTTAATAAATCCTGTCACAACTCATTCAAGTCTTCCTGGGTTTCTCTTGAAGCCATCATGCTCTTTTATCATAACTTGTTCAGCTGTTCCTCAGTTGATGGGTACATCTTTAATTTCCAATTCTTTGTGTTTTCTAAAAATGCTGCTTTAAATGGTTTTTGTGCACATGGGTCCTTTTTTCTCTTTCGTTTTGCTGTGTTATAAAACAAGAATGAAATTGCTAGGCTATGTAGGCATAGTGGCTTTGGGTGCATACCTCCAAATTACTGCCTAAATGGCTGAGCCAGTTCACACCTCCATTAATAGTACATTTATCTTCCTTTCTCACCCACCCCCATCTCTTGCAACTATACCCATTAGATTGGTGCATTTCTCCAAATTTAATACTTTGGGACATATTTTCATAGGCTAATTGTTAGCTTGGATTTCTTGTTTTGAAAATTCTCTTTTCATATCCTTTGACCATTTTTTTTCAATTGGGGAATGGACCTTGTTTTCATGAATTTGAATCAGTTTATCTTAAAAATGAGACCTTTATCAAAGAAATTTGCTTGAATTTTCCACCTTATTTGCTTTTTATTTTTTGTACTGGTTTAGTTAAAAACTTTATGTGGTTGTTAAAATGTCATAAAGTGTCCATTTGCATCCTTTTATCCTATCTCATTTGTGAATTTTTTCCCTCTACCATGGATTTGACAATAATTTTTTCCTTAATCTTCTATTTTATTTAAGATGTCCTTCTTTATGTCTGTCATGTGGTTTTGTGTTTTGTGTTTTTTAGTTTGTATTGGTAAATGATATGAGATGCTGTTTATAAGTAATATAATTTCAATACTTCGAGTTTTTTCAACAGTTTTTGTGAAAAATAGTGAGTTCTTGCCCACTAGCTCGGATTCATCAAACACTAGGCCACTGCTTATTTTTTTCCCTTGCATTTAGAAAACCTAATCTGTTTCACTGATTAACCTGTTTCTTACCCAGGACCATGTGTTTCGATGATTGCTGTTTTGTAGTTAAGAGTGAGATCTGACACTGGTAGGTTTTCTTCTTCCTACTTTTTTTTTCACCTATTATAATTCCATCAAGATTCTTTACTTTTTATTCCTCTCATTTTCTTTTTTTTTTTTTTTTTTTTAAACACTAAAATTATCCTTTGGTGGCTTTATTGGTATGGCATGGAATAAGTAATTTCAGTAATATTGTCATTTTAATAATAACAATGAAGACTTTATTGAGCAATTAATATTTCTCTAGAATTTCTTTTTGTCTCTTGCTAGATATTTTTGGAGGGATCAATATAATAGAAATGCTGGTGATTTATGTGAATTAATTTTATACACTGCAGCTGTGCTGACATTTTTTAAGTTAGTCTTTATTTTCTAAGGTAAACTACTGTATCGTTGCAAAAAAGTCTCCTTGCCTATGCTTATTGTGTCTCTTTTTTTTTTTAAATCTTATTGCTATAGCTAGAATTTCTGTTATATTGATAATGGGCTACTTTACTTCTGGTCTTATGGGAAAGATCTCTAACTTATCACCATTAAAGATAATGTTGTTTCTTATAAATAAAAAACCACTTAAGATCCATTTATTCCTGTGCTTTTTGTACTGTTTTTAAAAGAATATGTGTTGTATCTTGTCAAAAATTTTGTCTTTAACTATATATTATCATATGATTTTGTTACTAATTATTAACATAGTAAATTATGTTTGGAGATTTATTTGTTTTGTATTGAACCAGGTCTGCATTCTTCCTATATAAATCCAGCCCAGTCACATTATATGATCTTTGTAGTATTTCTGTAGTCTCTTTGTTAATACTTTATTACAAAATTTTGCATCAGTATTCATCAGGGAAGTTATTCTATGATTTTTCTTTTCTGTTTTGACTCCCTGGTTTAGAGATACAAAGATTATTTTTGTTTCATAGAAGGAATTTGGCAGGTCCTCATCTTTCATCTTTTCCTATTTTTCTAGTAGTTTATGTATTATCAGAATTACTTGTTAGGTTGTATACTTTTAAGTTGTGATCCCCAATTTATTGATTTCTTTCTTTTTTTGCTTCTATTGATGAAAATGCATAGTGATATAAATTTTCCCTTGAATACTATGGCAGTATCCTCAGAATTTTGGTATTCCACCAAATATGTTTCATTGTCACATTATCTTTAACATTATTGATAGTTTCCATAATTTATTCTTTGATTCTCTTCTTTTTTAGGATTAATTTTAGTGTTTAATTTTTAGTAGTTTAGTCAGCAGCTCATTATTGAACAAAATTTTTATTGCACTTTGGTTTATGAAAGATGTTTAATGTTTGTGACAAAATCCTGAAAATCTGACAGTTTAATGTCCTTCCCCCTCATCCCATCCCCCATTTAATATTATACTTAGTTTTGCTATATATATTATTTTGGGCTGCAAACCTTGTTCTTTGGTTTGTCTACATATAGTATTCCAGGACCTTTAGATTTTGATAGCCTCTGATAGACCTTGTGCAATTCTAATTGTAGTTCCATCATATTTAATTGTTGTTATTGTTATTGTTGCTTGTAGAATTTTCTCTTTGATCTTGGGTTTGAAATCGAGCATTTTTTGAACAAAGAGTATTTTTCCTGGTAGGATTTCAGGTGGTGACTATTGGATTTTTTCTATTTTTTTGTTTTCCCTTCTTGTTCTATCATTTCAGGACAATTTTCTTTCATCATTTCTTGTATTTTGTATTAAGGTTCTTTTTTGGCCATAGCTTTCTGGGGATCCAAATATTATGTTTTCTTTATCTCTTCTCCAAATTTTATTGTTTTTCATATGAGATGTCTCACATTCGTTTCTATTTATTTTTTCATTCTTTATCTTTTGTTTCATTATTTCTTCGTCTCTTATAACTGGCTTCCCCTTGCCCAATTCTAATTTCCAAAGTCATTTACTTTTTCCTCCGTTGTCAGTTTTTAATTGCATCTCTGGGAAATGCCAGTTTGTTGTCTTATCTTTTTTTTTCCCTTCATTATTTTGTTTTCTATTTAATGATATATATTTAATATATTCTGTTTTTCTCCAAGTATGGCTTTTAATTTCTTGAATAAAGAATATTTGCACAACTTAAAACAATACTACCACCCTCACCCCTACCATTAGATAGCAGCCAGGCTAATGGACACAGAAACAAAAGTCAATTGAATCCACAGTTTCATTGTGGATGAAACTTTTTCCCTTTGGAAAAAGCAATCTATTTGAACATTATACATACATATATATATTTCTTTTGCCACATATTTACTATGAATGGATGGATGGATGTGATGTGATATGATATTAATGAGAAGAATCTTGGATTGAGAATAAGAAAATCATGTTCCAGTGCCGATTTTGCCAATTATGAACCCTGTTCCTCAGGCAAATCATTTCTCCTTTCTGAGCCTTTCCTCAACTGTAAAATGAGGAGGTTGTACTCTGAATTTTACAGATAAAAAAACTGAGGTCCAGGGAAGTTAAATGATTTGTCAAGGTCCCACAGGTAGTAAACATCAAGAGACAGGATTTAAATCAGTCCTCACAATACAGAACCAGTGATCTATCTGTACTGTCCCTTTGAATTCTGAAGTTTTGTTTCTTTATTTCTTCATGGAGGAACTATGTATGAAAATATAGTATGGACCCAAGTAAGCATGTCAGGAAAGATAAATGATGTAAGCTGCTAAAGTTATTAGAGATACTGTAGTATTATTCAAGCTGTGCTGATACATAATTATTAGGGGTTTTCTTAAGGTAGTATTGACAACTAAAAAAAATGAAAATAGGCTACCAACATGGTAGGAATGTTGGAATGTAGGAAAATAAATTTTCTTTATATCCTTTGTCACAAAATATTAAATGACACTAAATTAACAAATTATTTTGGTTACTGTTTCCTACTTCTTCTGCTCTACACCTCATCCCTTGCCCCTTCAACATCCATCTCTAGGTAACACCATTTCCAAATACTGGATTTATCAATGGATTTACATCTCCCACCTTCAAACCTGCAGCATCTCCTTTAACATCACTCAGACAGTATCCTCCTAGAAATAGGTAAGTCAAAAGACTCTTCCCTCCTCTACTCTCCTGCTCTCCCTTTCTTCCAGCACAAGTTGAATATGTCTTTAATGGCAGTAACTATTGAATTTTTTTTGGTCTTTGTCTCTTCAGCATCTAATATATAGCAAGTGCTTAATAAAAATTTAAATTGAATTAAATTTATCTTTTTGTGTATTTGTGTACTTAATAGTTGTACTACCATGTAGTTCTTAAATATTTCAAAATCTTGTAAATATGTCTATTTGTTCTATAAAGTTAGTATAAATTTTTAAAATTTAAGCTGTTTCTTACTTTGAAATTCATCCTAAGTACTTTTTGTATACCAGAAATTATAATCACAAATAATGAAAATTAATCAAGATACTCCCATTATTCCATAGATAAATTGACTTTTTAACTTAATTATATATTTAATTTTTAAAAAAATAGATAATCATATCTATGTTTAAATGGTGGGTACTCTTCAATCATGACTTCCTAAACCAGTTTCACTTGTAAACAACTTTTTTGAGAATTGAAAGGAATCATAAAATGTGGTGTAGAATTTTTCTACATAGATTAGGGAGAAAAGTGGGCTGTTTTTTGGTAGGTTGACCTTTTTCAAGTAAAAATACATTTCCCTTGAAAGAGACATATAGCTATTAGGTTTTAGTTGAGTATATTTGAAAAAAGCTTGACAAGATTTCTTAATAGTTTTTTGATGATAATCAAAAAAATTAAAGAGATATACAAATAAATTTGCAGGAATCCTAGTAAATCCCATCTGCGACATACACTACCCACTGCAGATAGAAGACCTGGACTATTAGAAAGTCCTACAATATTTAATTTCTCTGCTGACCGCTTAATTAATGGTGTCCGAAGTCCACAAACAAGGCAACCAGGACAGAACAGAACACGGATTCAAAACACTTCAACTTATGCCAAGAGGGATATTGGAATTGGGAGAATGGAGCAGAATAATCTTGAATCCTCTTCAGTTTTAGGTAGAGGGAGGTAAGTTATATAAAATTAAGTACACTTTGTAGTATGATTTTTTTTAAATCCAAAAATATCTTTAAACCATATCTCAAAACAAAGGATGTGATGTATACTACAATAGCACCCCATGTTCTTAATTTGTATATGAAATTGTACTGGCCATTTATTGTATCTTGGGAGCTACTATGCCAGTGAATCCAATTTTTATCCCTGTTCTGCTACCAAGTTGCTGTGATGGAGAACTTTGCTGTTAACTTTGAAATACAGTTGTTTACAGTCACTTTACCTAAGGAATTTGGTGTCTTCCAAGAACATACTTACTCTTTGCTGCTTTCTTTATTCCTTATACCTACTTAGCAAAAACTCACTTGTTATAAACATGATTCCTTAACTTTTTATGACTCTCACACATTTCTCAATCCACCAACCTTCCCTCCTTCTAGCCTCTGTCTTTGTCATATGTAATTCATCACTTCTGTTCCCTGAGAGATTCTTTAGAGAAGTGGACTTGAAAAATTAAATTTAAAAAATTAAAATAAAAAAAATAGTTTAAAATCTAAAATAGTCTTTGTAGAAATTTGAAAAAAGAAGTAAGGATGAAATTTGGTTTCTTTTCATGTATATAGGATATGAATATTTTTTCCAAGGTTGTAGTTTTAAGGATTGGCTGTTCTTCCTCTCCCTTAGGAAAAATTCCTATGGCTTTCGGAAAAAAAGAGAGGACAAATTTACAGTGAGTACACATTTTCAACTATTCTTTTTACTTTTATTTTTTTGTTCGGTCTTGAAAGCATGAAAAACTAATTATAACCAAATTATTTACACATAAAACTTAATGAAGTAAGTAAAATTTTTGAAAATTTATAAACATGATAAAACAAAAACACAACTAAGTAGAAAATAATTTCAAGTACTTTGTTTCCAGGTTTTTATTTTTCAAAGTTTTTATATAATATAAATGTTTTGACCCATATGTAGAATCCTATTTACATGTGTGTTAATTGTTGTTCTTTGCAAATGCACAGTGCCTACTTTTGGAAAAGTAGTTAGTAAATTTTTAAATTATTGGGCTTTTGATTCTGACCCAAATATAATAAAATGTCCTGGGAGAATTTAGCAGCTTTTATTTTTTTAAGATTCATTCATCTGACAAGTATTTGCCTATAGGTATTAATGAGATAAGTAAAAATAAAGTACTTTGTCCCAATCTCAAAGTCAACTGTTTACAATTACTGTTTTAATTGTGTACAATTATTAATTACTATCTATATACATAATGATTTTGATACAAACGTGGGTATAAGTTTTAATTTAAGCATAGATAAGTGTTATTGGTTAGAGGAGGAAAAAGATCACTTCATGAGGTTAGGGAGAAAGTGAAATTTCACCAGATCTTCTCTCCTCCTCCTCCCCCCCAAGTCCCCCCTCAAACATATATATATATTAGCTTAAGATAATAGCATGGGAGGGGTTAGAAAAATAAAAGGGAGTTAGTTATAAGGAATAATTCTAATAGTTCAATTAATGGACCATAGTAATGCAGACCCTTCTGTCTTCCACCATCAAAATCTTTACTAAGTCTCCATGATAGTATCTATCCATCTGAGCCTCTGCCACTCGTATTTACTTTTGATTTCATTCTCCCAGCATCAGGGTCTTTTATATTGAGTCCTGTCTTCTCATTATGTGGCAAAAATATTCAAGCTTCAGCTTCAATATTTGACCTTCCAGTGAATAGCCTGAAATAATTTCTTTTAAGTTTTGACTGATTTAGAATCCAAGTGGCTCTCCCACATTGTCCTCAGCACATTTCAAAAGCATCAGTTCTGTGGCGCTCAGCTTTCCTCTCTCACAATTTGTCTGGCTCTCACAGCCATACATTTCTGCTGGAAACACTAAAGGTTTGACTGTATGTGTACTTTTGTTAGCAAGGTGATGTCTCTGCTTTTTAGTATGCTTCTTTTTCAGCATATGATATGCTAAAATAAGAGATAGAGGTGATCAACATATATTGCCCTTAACCTTGAAGCATTTACAATGAGTAGAATGGAATAAGAAATACATAAATACAATACAGAGTAGAATAGAAATGTTTCTCAGAAATATAGAATATGGTGACAATTTCAGGATCCATGGGAGATATCTTACAATTTGGGAGAGTTTATTTACCATTTATTTATCCTTAATTTCAGAATCAAAAAAATGGTTCACAGTACATTTTCATTTGCAACATTTACATCTAATGCATTTTGAATAAGAATCTTAAATCATTGTTTAATATTTTGTAGAAAAAACTAACTTGATAAAGCACAAAGCAAAGTTATTCTGTTCCCTCCCCCCCCCAAAAAAAAACATTTTAAAATGCACTAAGTTATTTAGAATTACTTAATACATCACTCACCAGAATCTATTGGAAATAATAGCAGTGGCTAATTTGTTGTCATTTTAACTTTGTGTCTGACCTTATGTTAAGGGTGGTAATATCTCCTATTTTGTTTGTACTTCAGGTACAGGAATGATAGCAATAGCATGTGGTTTGAAAATCAGGCTTGCCCCCACCATGTGATTATTCTTGTGGTCATAATATTTTTTCCTTAGTTTAGACCTATTTATGGAAGGTACTGTCAACATAGATATTTTAGATTTTTTTGAAGTATGCTAATTAACCCTTGCTCTCCTCTTGTAGAACTGGAGACCATTTCCAAAATTGCTCTGTCTTTCAAGGAAATATGATGCTGTTAATTTGGGATTACATCTTTATAATTTAGCTAAAGGCTAGTTAGTCAACAAGTATTCCTTAATTTCCTGTTACGTGGCAACCACTGTGTAAAGTGTTGGTGATAAAAAGAAAAACCCTCAAGTCCAAGCCCAATTTCTCTCAAGCAACAACAGTCTAATGGTGGAGAAAATGCAGTTATACCCCAAATAAATTTAATGTATCAGCAGAGGAAAGACACAGTCATGGAACACGGAATAGGAAAGTCTTTCAGAAAGTGGGACTGTAGAAGAAACAGGAAGAAAGCTAGGAAGCCAGGGGTGAAGAGCAGTGAGAGCGTGCTAGTAGGGATGGAGTATGATAGGGGAAAGTGCCCAGAGTTAGGGAATAGAATGTCTAGTGCAAGAAACAGCAACTAAGGAGCTCATATCATTCAATCTCAGAATGTAAAACTGGGAAGATAGGAAGAGATCAGTAACAGAGAGCTCTAAAAGCTAAACAGAAGATTTTATATTTGATCCTGCATGTAATTGCTATTGGAAAGGGAGACAGAGTAAGAGCAGGTGATAATGGTCAAACTCGTACTTGAGGAAGTTTGATTTGATACTTTAATGAAGGATGAACTAAATGAGTGGGAAGAGTATTGAGGCATGAAGATCATCGAGCTGACTATTGAATACTGTTCTAGGTAGCATAGATGTTCTAGATAGCATAAGATGATAAAGATCTCTGTAGGTACCTGGATGATGGCAATGCTAGAGTTGCTGCTGTCAAATATTTTATCACCTAGCAGACAGCCTAATGATTGAGATTCTCCAGACTGAGCTTGATGGGTCATTTTTAATTGTCCCTGGGTAGCTTGGTAAGGCCTACCCGACTTTGTATTTCATTGGCCATGCCTCACTAAAGCTTCAAGTAGGGTTAATGAAGGCCCTGAAAATGAAAGAATTGGCCAAGGTGATTTGAGGGCACTCTTGCCCTAAATTTGTGATCCTATGAAAAATTCACATGATTTTTATCTAAAACCATAACAATTTTGAAGTCAAAAGGTAATTAGTGAACAAGTAATATGGCATCAGCAAAGCTTACAGAACTGATACACAAACCTGTTTTTAGGGATTATATTTCAAAAATTTTCAGGATCTTCACTCATCTCATAAATAATAACTTAACTCCAGTCATCTAACTGCAAATTCATTGTTACTTCTACTGTACCACATTGCCCTCTTCTGGCTAATTGTGTTTGGAAATATGTCTTTATGACATGATCAAATAAAATAATTTTTGTAAGCACAAATGAACATCTACCATCACTGATGTTTAAGCTATGTCTAAGTATATGTCATTCTTTTAAGGATTTGGTTTTTCTATCTTTTACCTTGATTTTATTCTTGTCATAGAAGTCTTTTCCTTGGTTAGAAAGACCATTATTATGGATTTCTGATATTTGCCAGCCTTTTCATAATTTTCCCTTTTCTGATCCTCGTTTGCCTAACTGAAGACTTAACAGTTTCAAATCAGTCTTCTGGCCCATTAAAGTAGTATTCAATAAATTTCTAATATCCAAGTGCCTTAATATCCAAGTGCTTTTAGCTGAGATTTTAAAGTTGCATAAAAAGTTATAAATTGTTAAAAGGATAGAGTTAATATATTTTTAACCTTTTATGACCAAATGCTTATTAATATATATACCAATTATTATACTATAATAAAGTAACAATTCCAGATACCATTGAAGCGCAGGTATTCATTCACTAATAATTTCAGACTTTTCTTTTTGTCTTCTTTAAAATGATTTTTATCATTAATGTTATTGATGCCTTTTTTTTTTTGCTTCAGACATTAATGAACCATGCCTCATACTCATCTGATTCTCCCACCCCTCAGCCTTTCCTGTGACAAAATTACTAAGCAAAATTTCCTGATCCATTGACCTCATTTAAGTATACATGCAGATTTCTACACTCAAAGCACCTCACCCCACCCCGCCACCCTGCTTCTCCAGTAGAAAAACAGAAATACATTTCTTCTTCTTTGAGACAAAGATTGGTTATTAAAATTACATGGTCATTATAAAGTTTTTTTATACTGAGGGTCTGCATGTAAATAGTCTACTCACTGCATTTATGATTTCTTTTTAATCTGCTCCCAACTAAGAAACCAGTTAACTAAGCTTATCAAAATAAGGCCAAAATGGATCTAAAGGACCTTTTTAAATAAAAATGTTTTTAAATTTTTGTGCATAAACTCTACAGTGTCTATATAAAAAATTATATATATTAAAAAGTGCAGAGTACTTTTTTGTACACATATTTCCTGGTTTTCATCTGTGTTCAAGATTAAAACCAAAAGTACTTATTAAGCACTTAATGCTATAGACTCTGTTATAAATATTTTTTTTCCCTTTTTGCTGAGGCAATTGGGGTTAAGTGACTTGCCCAGGGTCACACAGCTAGGGAATGTTAAGTGTCTGAGACCAGATTTGAACTTAGGTCCTCCTGACTTTAGGGCTGGTGCTCTAACCACTGCGCCACCCAGCTGCCCTGACTCTGTTATAAATCTTAAAGGCAGAAACAAAAAAACAGTCCTTTTAAGGAATTCATGATAGAAATTGCTTTAGCATTATCTTTGAGGATTAAGGTGGAGGGCAGCTAGATGGCACAGTGGATAGAGCACCAACCCTGAAGTCAGGAAGACCTGAGTTCAAATCTGATCTCAGACACTTAGCATTCCCTAGCTGTGTGACCCTGGGCAAGTCACTTAACCTCAGTTGCCTCAGCAAAAAGCAAAAAAAAAAAAAAAAGAGAATTAAGGTGTTGATTTTAATTTGGATGTAAAGCTTAGGAAATTAAACAGTGAGACTTTTTAGATTCTTTGGTTCATATCTTTTAACATAGTACCTCCAGTCATCCATCTGTAAGTATTGCAATTTTCTCTCCATTAAATATTAACTTTGTTTGTTACAGAGAAGTCAGACTCAATCTCCAACACCACCAAAGCCTCCATCTCCTAGTTTTGAATTAGGCTTGTCTAGTTTTCCACCTTTACCTGGAGCTGCAGGCAATTTGAAGACAGAGGATTTATTTGAGAACAGATTGTCTAACATGGTAATGGGAACATCAAAAGAAAGAGTAAGTAATGTGTATTATAAAAGGGAAAGAAAGTTATACTTTGGATATATTTACTCATCCTTGGAAATGTTTTTGTACAACAGTGGAAATCATCTTAGATTTATATGTCACTAAATGAAATAGAGGGAAAGACACTTGAGCTATTTGGAGTCCAAGGCTGTGTCATGTAATTAATTCCAGAAGTTGTAGCCAGGTAAGTGGAGAGTTGGCCTTAGATTAGGAAGCTCTGAGTTCAGGTGTCAATTTACTTCTTTGGGTTTCAGCCTCTTTAAGTAGGTTAGCTTTCTGCCACCTTCCAACTCTAAATTTTGCATCCCCAAATAAGTCTCATTTACAACACTGGGCACCAAAATAAAGTGTGTCTAAAATACATTGTTTTTGTGCCTGTTTTCACTATAAATTCCACCTTTCAGCAATAGCTGAATATTAGTGTCCCATAGTAGACACAAAGCATGATTCTCTTCCTAGGGTAACCACTAGAAATGAGATTGAGATTTAGCTCTGGATCGATAATGCATGCTTTTGGCTTCTGCCTCAACCCAGATTCCCAGATCCTGCCTTCTGTCTTGATTTCCCAGATTGTACCTCCCTTTGCTCCTGCCTTCTGTGATTGTGGACTTTTGAGCCTTACAGAATATGGTGTCATCACCTACCTTGACCTATTTGAGGCTTAGCAGTGACCCTGGACTCTGCCAACTTGGCTTGTGCCAAACCACATTGAACTGAGTACCTGATGTCTTGCCTTCCCTCTTCTCAAGATCTTGGTGATCTAGTTCATTTAGACATTATTCTCTTAAACTGGACTACTTTGCCTCCTTTGCTTATTATACCTTGCCAAGACCCAGACTTACATTATTCAACACCATCTACCTCTATTGATGTTATTATTAAATGGATCTAGAGAAAGTCACAAAATCACGCTTGTTTCACTTGGCTACAAATTATGTTACGTAATCTTGATTGGGTCCTCACTATAACAGGTTATAGCCTTTCCTTCCTTTCTTAACCTTCCTGTGGCACCCTTTTCTCCAGATCTCTTACTGTGGACTTGGCCAAATTGAGAAAATGGTTTCTCTTCTTCCTTTTTCTTCATCTCATATCAGCTAGTTATCTCCTTCATCCCTTTGTCACATGAAGAAGTGGCCTTTCCCTTTGACTGCAAAAATCAAATCCAAATACAAGTGATAAGTTGATTGTCTCTGGTCATTCCAACTCGGTCACTAATCTACATTCTCTTTTCTGTTTATTAGTTGCTTCCCTACTACTTAGAAACATTTAATGTCTCCCCTACTCTTAAAAAAAAATCTTCCTTTATCTAATCATCCCCACTAATTTTTGTCCTTTGTCTTTCCTGCCTTTCTCAGCTAATGTCTTTGTGACCACCATCTCCAAAGCATGCCTCTGCTTCCTGACCTTTTTCTTTTATCAATACTTAGCAATTTGGCTTTTAACTTTATCATTCTGCTTAAACTGCTCTCTTCAAAATTACCAGGGATAGCTTAATTGTCACATTTAATGGTCTTTCCTCAATCCTCTTTTCATCTTGACCTCTCTGTAGCCTTTGACATTGTTAATGACCTTCTGGCCACTGCCTAGGTTTCCATGACCCAATCTCTCCTTGTTCTTCTTTCCTTACCTGCCCAATTTCTCTTTCTTATCTTTTGCAGGATCTTCTAGATAGATCCCATTAACTATAGTAATTTCTTGCCTTTCCCCTTCTTTTCTATTTTCATTGTCTCATAAGCTTCCAAAAATTGAGCTGTCCAGATGTAGATAATTCTCAGTTCTCTTTATTTCTCTCTTCATTTGAAATATAACATCGCCAACTGTCTGCTGAATATCAATAACTGGTTAGTCCATAAGCATCTCAAATTCAACATATCAGATTGAATACTTATTTTTGCCCTTAAACTCTTCCTCCTTTCCTAACTCCTCCCCTATTTCTTTCCTTTTTTTTTTTTTTTAATTTCCTAGCCCTTCTCAGCTTCTGATTTTCACTCAGTCTTTTCCTAAATCTTTTCACTTCTACAAACATCTCATATATTTATATATCTTCCCTTCACTAGGACTATTGCAGAAGGCCTCTGATTGATATCCCTCCCTCAAGTCTCTTCCCATTCTTATTCATCCCCTATTCAGCTGCCAAAGTGATCTTCTCAAAGTATAGGTTAGAGCGTTTCACTCTTTTACTCCATATTTCCTCTAGAATGAAATGTAAAATTCTGTCTTTTAACGCCCTTTATATTATTTACCCTCTTCCACATACTCTTCAGTCCAGTGTCCCTGATCTCCTGGGTACACCTCTTATACTGTGATCCATTTTCATTATCTCCTGTTCCTAAAATCTTCTCCCTCTCCTCACCTACTGACTTCCTTCAAGATTCAGCTCAAATTTCACTTTTTACAATAAGCTTTGCCCAAACTTATCCTCTTCTAGAACCTCTTCTTGAAATTAATCAACATTTATATTATACTGCAATTTTTTGCTTGTCCTCTCCACTATTAGAATTGGAGGTTTTTTGCTGCTTGACTCTTAACCATTTAATTTAGTAATCAGACTTGTGACCAGGCCATGACTATTGTTTACATGTATTCAGGAAAATCAACAGAACTTTTCATTTGATACTAAGATACAGATATTGAATCTGATATAAACTACAAATTTTTAGGCACCAAATCTGGAAGCATTCGTGATACTAGCATGGAAAAATTCTGTTACTATATTTTCTTTTAAAATAAGGATATAGCTGATCTCATTGTGTTCTTGGGCAGGTCAGTTAAGTTCTCGTGCCTCCAGGTAGCCATTTCATAAGAAATGAGGACAGGTAGTTATTGAGTACCTACTATGTGTCAAGGACTATGCTAAGCACTTAACATCTCATTTTATTCTCTCAACAACTCTTGTGGGGGTGTTTTTTTTTTTGTTTGTTTGGTTTTTTTTGTTTTTGTTTTTGTTTTTTTTTTGGCTGAGGCAATTGGGGTTAAGTGACTTGCCTAGGGTCATACAGTTAGGAAGGGAGGTGTATTGTTTTCCCTGTTTTACAGATGAGGAAACTGAGGCAAGCAGAGGCTAAGTGGTTTGCCCATGCTAACATAGTTAATAAGTATCTGAGACTGGATCTTCCTGACTCCAGATCTAGCTCTCTGTTCACTATCCTATCAAATTTGTTCATCTGCACTAGAGACAATATTCTTATGGAAAAAGCATCTTACACCAAAATCACAGGTTTAGGCAGAGAAAAAAGTAATTAAAGTGTTATTCCCCTAGAGTTCTGATATCAACCAGCAGAATATCTATAACTGCTTGATTTTAAAGTTCACAAACTGTATACTGTGAACTCAGTTATATGATAGTATAGTTTAAATTTTTGAAAGAAAAAAGTCACTACATTGCTTTTGATGATGTTTGTGAATGTTTTTTACATAGTTGATGATTTTTAAAAGGGGCACCATGAAAAAATTGTTTAGATATTAAGGATGCCACTAACTTTGTTAGCTTAGGGAAACAGTTCTACTTTTCTCTTGATGAGCATGTCCTTTCTATTACTTTTGAAGCAATCAGCCAACCAAGAAGAAGCCATTGAGAGTCCTTTGTGTTTCAGAGTCTTGATATATCCACACATACATAGTTAAACTCATAGCCATTATAGTTTTACTTAGTTTTCTGAAAAATTTTTTGTAATCTCTTTATTATCATAATGCATTTGATACTTAGATATGTAAATTTGCTGTTGTGAATTCTTCTTCCATTGATACTGATTAAAAAAAAAATTACAGACAATATGTCTCACGTAAGTCATGGCTGAAATAAGACATGACCTGATGACTAGACTTGTGAGTATGATTATTTCTAAACTTAGTCAGGCCATTTTTTAGGCAAGGAACATTTAGCCCCTCCTCAATGGACCAAGATTTGAAACATTACAGTATGAAACATTCTCAAAACAGACTGTTGATAGATCCTTCAGTAAAACAGCATTCTATCCATGCCATTGTTAAGGTATAGGGGTAAACATGAATGGAAGAATTTTACTTACGTTTTCACAATCATTTTCCCCCAAATTATAAAAGGCTAATTAAATCTTCTCCCTCCCCCCCAAAAAAATTATTTTTTATTTGTTTTTAAGATTCTTTTCTTTTTGAATCTTGATTCCATATTCTTTCTCCCCACCCACTAAAGACAAGCAAAATACTATCAATCATATATGTGAAATCATGCAAAACATAACCAATCACCATGTCTTGAATTACTGTATTGATTAAAGTAGCTAAGTCTTTCACTGTTGATCATCATTAAAATAATTCTTTTTACTGTGCACAATAATTTCCCACTTCTTCTCATTTCCCTTTGCGTCAATGTTCATGGAGGTCTTGCATACTTTTTTTTGAAAACACCCTCCTAATTTTATTGCATCACTCATTTCTTTTACCAGGTTTTCCTCTACCAACTCTTTATCTCTAGCATTTCCAAGAATTCTTGTTAGACATAATTAACATGTAGTGGATATCCTGCTATCTAGGGGAGGGGTGGGGAGTGGGGGGAATAATTTGTAACAGAAAGCTTTGTAAGGGTTAATGTTTAGGAATTACCTATACATATGCTTTGCAAATAAAAAGTATTAATTAAAAAAAATAAAAATTAAAAAATAAAAAATAAAAAAAATTCTTGTTAGAGTTGTATTTTTTTTTTTAACATTTTTCTTCGAGGCTTTGTATTTTCATTTTCTTATTGTCTTCTGAATTAATGTCTTCCTTGCCTCTGTAGTAGATTTCTGTGGTCAAGTCCATATGTTGTTATTTGCTCATTTTTTCAATTTTTTAAGTCTATTTCTTGACTTTGAACTTTATATTAATAAAGTTGGACTCTGTTTGCCTGAGGTTGGGAAAGCACTGTCCTAAGGGTTAGGTGTTTTTGTGCTGCTATTTTCAGAGTTATTTTGGGGGGAGGGTCTGCAAGTTTTGGGTGTTTTCAAGATGCTGTGATCCTGGGAGAGGTATATCTCTTATCTCCTGGTCTGCTGCAGCTGTAGGTGCTATGCTTCTCTCTATTTTGGAACTATGACCCAGAAGTGCATATGGATTGTGGAGTTACCTGTCAGCACCATTTGTATCCAGGGACGTCAAAGTAACCTCTTTCTGACTAATTGTCCTATGCTCTTATTGTCTGTGAATTGAGTCTCTAAAGCTGCTGCTGCCACTATTAGCCTTATCCAAGGCTTGCTGCTGCTGCTGGAACTGCCTGTTGTCGTGTGCACTCTGGGCTAGCCCTCTAACCATTCTCACAGAGCTCTCCTGCCAACCTCCTGAATTGTCTTAGTCTGGAATACATGTCTCTCTGATTTTTTCTTAGCTCTGCCATTACACAGTCTGATTTGAAGAGTTATTTTACAGTTATTTGGAGGTAAATGTTAGGAGAGTCCAGCTGATTTTCTGCCTCAGTTTTGACATGGACCATCCTATAAATTGTTATTTGTCATATTTGCTTTCTCATCTTGTACCATTCTTGTTCATGTCCTTCCATTCAACTTTTCATAGAGTAATTAAAGCCCCAGTAGGTCGTCCTCTGTGTGTTTAATACTTTGTGTATAGCAATAAAGTACCTGGACTAGACATTCTTCTCATCACATGATTAACCAACTTCCTGTACTCAATCACAGATGTAATGATGGTTTCTTTCTGCTGTTCCTAATGCACAAGTTCTTATTTGCAATATATTTCATCCTTGTCACACTTACTGTTTCAATATATAGACTGACTTCCTCTGTACCCTGCTTTAATGACACTTTTCCTGTTATGTGGATATACCAGTGTGCTTAGCTAATCCCTACCTTGAGGTTCTTTTCTAATTTTTTACAATTACAAGTAACATTGCTACAAATGTTTTCATACAAGAAGTCCTTTTATAGTATTTGTTCATTGCCAAATTCTTATATTGTCCCAATTTTAGATAACACCAATGACCCAAAACTCTAATCGTTAAGATTTAACATTTTGATTTTTTTTATGTATTAGACATGCTTAAAGTCACATATTTTAAAATTATTAGTGAACTTTTTGTTAAAAATGTTTTTTACAAGATTTATTTGGTAGTTTTTGTTTGTTTTGGGAAGTGCTCTATATCCTTTAACTTCAGTCTTTTTTTTCTATTGATTTTTTTTCTATTGATTTATTTTATAGCTTATAATTTAAATGGCCTTTACAGATTCTGGATTTCAGATTTCTTTCGGATAGGGAATATATTTTTAGGTATAATGAATGAACCATGGATATGAGAGT
Organism: Myrmecobius fasciatus; assembly: GCA_023553655.1. Taxonomy (NCBI): domain Eukaryota; kingdom Metazoa; phylum Chordata; class Mammalia; order Dasyuromorphia; family Myrmecobiidae; genus Myrmecobius; species Myrmecobius fasciatus. Next base: position 169,503 of record JAJPUD010003678.1, on the reverse strand, counting down.
TGAATTTCTTTTTTTCTTTTTTTATTTTATTTTTTATTTTTTTATTTTTGCTGAGGCAATTGGGGTTTGGATGGTATCGTCCGCTTTTTTATGACAAATTGCACTGTCAACAGACATATGCTGTTATATAAAATGTGGGTAAAAAAAGAGAAATTATAGCAGTAAATGAATTTTCAAGCAGGAAATAATCTTTTCATCTGCATTTTAAGTTGGGAATGATTTAATACTCTAAGATAAATATGGTTTGTTATAGCCTGCTACACTCCCTTTTCCTATAGGAATAAGATTCTCAACTTTAGTTAATACAGTTGCTATAATCTCTTCACTCTCAAAAATAGAATGATTCATTAGATTAGTAATCTGATTTTTGTGGATGCTAATACTCTTCTAATGCAGATCCATCCATGTCATCCTATTTTTTGCAATTCTTAAATGTATCTTTACATAACATTTCCATTGAAGTTCCTACCTATGTTCTAGACTTCTTCCTCTAGTTGCTGTAATATTTCAAGTAAGCCTGCATACTGCTCAGGCCATTTATTAATTATAAATCATTCTAACTATATGACTGGCCTACTTCCTTTCCCTACCATACATGTCTGTATTAATTATAATGTGGATTGTACTCAACGTGTTGCCTTATTTGAAGTTGCTCTCTGATTCTTTTGAAATTTAGGGAATCCTTAAAAGCAACTCCCCTATGTTATTTTCTTTTGTTTGATTTTATTAGAAGTTGATATACTTTAAAAGAAGAGGTGCCAAAATTCCAGTTCCTGTGCTCTCGCTTTGTTCTGTGTGTCCCCATGCACTAAAAAATGATAGCATTTCAATTCTTTCTTCCCCACTCCTTTATCCCTTGGCCAAATATTTTAGCATTACCATTATTGTCATAGGTTCAGTTAGTGGCAAACCCATTTTTTGTAACCTTACTTTTTATATAAAATCACTTATTTCTTGTATCTCTTTAAAATGAACTTAATTCATTTATTTTGTTTTTCTACTTTTTTAGCCCCTGAATGTGGATGCAAGTACAAACACTATTCCTGCAGTAATGCCTAGAGAGCCATCAGTGTCAGGTTCTTCTGTTCTGTCAGCAGCATATGAACAGTCTCCTTCCCCAGTCCAGTTACCTGAGTAAGGATTTGAATTTTCACAACTGTGTCTTTGGTTTTATTAATTTTGAATCCAGAATTAGAGAAGACATTAAAGAATCTGTCTATTCACTATTAAAAAGAATATTGTTTCATGGTAAGCTGTTAGTAAATGAAATAAATTTTATTTTTTTAAATTACAGTAAACTTTTAAAAAAAATCCTAAGAACTAAACCTACCCTTTACATTGGGTATGTTTGCCCTTGCAAAAAGCCTGTATTGATCCTTTTAGAAAATATTTATAGAGCTCTATCTATGCATTTATATTGCTGTTACTGTTACATAGTTTTACTGAGTAGTTATTTGCTCATTGCAAACTGTTTATATATCAAAACAAAATACTATACAAATTTCCACCTTTTTCTTTATGTAGTTAACATCATAGACACTTTGAAAGCAAATAGATTTTTTGTTATTTAGATTGTCCCTGATTATCTCTTATTAGTGAAGTTTTGCTATGTGTGGAAATAACTTAATTTTTTTCATTGTTTCATTAAATATCAGGGTGATATATTTGTTTTACATCCAGAATCTATTTTCTGGTAGAATTCTGTATATGCAAATAAACTTTTTAACAATGTTTTTTACTACTTGGCCCTTATAATTGGGCATCAAATATTAAAGTATAGCAATCTGTCCTCACTTTTCACATTTACATGTAACATTATTTTACAGAGAATCCAAGGTTGTGGAAAACAAACAGAGGGAAACACACAGCATGGAACGACTTCCTTGTGCCCTCACTCCTACTGCGTGTAGATCGGTGCAAGTTAATGGAGCTCCTGCAGTATGTCTTTGACATAGTTTCTTTCTAAATGGCTTAATCTGTTTATAGTATAAGTCTCCTGGGTACTGCTCAAGAGTCTTATTTTCACTGAACTCTATATTTTTTCTTCACTTTTTGAAGTAATTTTGGTACTAAGGACATTATTTCAATTCACTGGTTTTTCTTTTAATAGCTTCAGTAATCTAACATTTATGGTGATACAAATCAGCAATTTATCATAAGTGGGCTTCCAAAGCTATTCTGTATTTCCCCTCATCTTTTCTGTCTTCTAGACTCTATTGAGGGCATCATTAATCTTGTAGAAACTCAGTGTATTTTTTTTTAATCAAAGTCTTGTTAATTTTACCTTTCCCAACATATTTTGCTGTATTTCTAGCCTTTATCTCCTATCTCCTTTCTCCTTTATTTTTCCCATAGCCTCCAAAAACTTTATAAGCCATAAGTTTCCATTTTCCCCATAAACCACCATTTCTCTCTGTGATTTTGTGGTGGTAATAGAATTTTTAACTCGTGGTCCATTTCTAATATTAATCAGTTGTTAGTTAAATACTTATAAATTACACAACATAGTACTAAGGACTCAGAAGTAGGAAGAAAAAAGGAAAAAGAGGAAATTTGATTGCATGTATTTTGCTAGGCTGAGGCCAGGTTCTACAAGGCCTCCTTATAGAAAAAGGGGAAGGATTATATTCATATTATCTTTGCTCAGTGCTTTCTCTTTTTCTGCGTTTCCATCCTTTTCTTAGAATCTTTTACTTGAACCTCAGAATTCTGGTCTAGGATAAGAGTCAATTGATATGCAATTTCATCATATTATTGTTTTATGAGTATTGACTAAAAACATTGGCGTAAGCTTATTTATACTTTTTAAAAATATAGAATCAAGTTGTTCTTTCATTATGTTTTGCTTTTACCTTCTGAGCTTCATTTATACTTAGCCAAGTTATTACTTAAAGAGTAATCATTTTGTTTTTATAATTTAAGTGTCTTGTTTGTTCCAAATTTCCCAGGAATTGAGGAAACCTAGTTATGCTGAAATTTGCCAGAGAACAACTAAAGAGCTGCCGCCACCCCCTCCTCCTTTGCAAGCTCAGAAGGAACAGAAGCCAAATTCTGCTGGCTGTGGGAAAGAAGAAAAGAAGCCCACTGAGTCGACGGTGGAGAGATGTCGAGAACCTCCACCTTCAAAATCAAATCCAGGACACCCCAAAGACCAGAGGAGACAGTCAGGCCGTAGATCCCCACCGCCAGCCCCTGGGAAACGTTTGAATAAGGAACAGAACACACCTCCCAGATCTCCCCAGTGAAGAGAGAGAGAATGTATGTGTGTGTGTTGTGTATGTGTGTATGAGAGAGAGTGTGGGTGGGTAGGTGGGTGGGTGTGTTATGAGTATGAGTATGAGTGTGAATGTGTGGATGTGGGGACTGCGGAAGAGTTCTGTTTACCAAGGTTCCCATTCAGAGTACGGAGCATGAGTTGCTGGTTAGGAGCTTGCAGTGGTACATGAGGCATGTGAAATGCCTTCAAGTTACTTTTCTTCTATGAAAAATTATTTTCCCCTCTTGAAAAACAGTCTATTTTTTCAGGATTTAATTGATCTAAACCTTATGTTTAGGTTGGTGCTTAACTGGAGGTGATGCATAAAGTCTGATTTTTTTTAAGGATAGAAAATGCATTTATCTTAACAAATTGATATTTTTTATTAAGCCTCCATGTGGCTATGAATGCAAGCTATATCTATATATCTATATTTATATAGATATATAGATATATATATATAGTGAGTTTTTCTAAATTAAGCAGAACTCTACTGCTTCATTTTTTTAAAAATAACTGGTCTGGAAGTACATACCTTAAAATGACTAAATAGAGACTGATGGTGGTTGGTGACAGCTAGTATTGCAAGTACAGGAAGAGCAGATAAATTTTACAAAATGCTGGCACATGTTATTGGGAGAAGATTTTTTTATTAGGTTATTGTGACTCATTTGGGCATAGGAACTTGCATTTTTGGGTTAACTAAATGGTTGATTCTGATATTTAAAATTTTTTAATTGGTATTTGATCTTCAGTGCAAATGAATGATAAAAGTCCTATGGAGAGCACCATGGAGGAATATGTTTTGAGTTTTGATTTACTGCAAGCGAGTAACCAGCTTCTCACTCCATATTAAAGTAGATTAGACTACATGTAATAAATTCAAAGCACATTGTGAATAGAAGGAAAAGCAATTCCATAAATTTTCATTGTGGAGAGGTGCCCATAGATATGTTATTACAAGCTAGCACTGTCATGTTTTTTTTGATAACCTGAAAGTTAGCATTCTTAGTCTGACAAGGAAACTGATACAAGTCACCACTGTACCTTCTGGTTCCCTCTTGTCCTATGCTCATGCTTTGTGTAGATTTCTTTCAACTCTGCCCCAAGTGCTCTTTGAAAGAGTCCATATGTTTAGTCAGCTGAGGATTGACGTTCTTCCTGTACCTCCTAACATTGGCATATAGATGTAAAAATTTTTTTTTAAATGGGAGAGAATGGTGTTTGTTGGGGATTTTTTATGTGCTGGAGAAAAATCCCTGCTTTTCCTCTGAAATGAGGTTTCTCTTATTGATTCACTTCTAGAAGTGCTATACTTCTGAGGAACAAGGATGCACTAAATTAGCAAGTTTCTAATAAAGTTAAATATAAATTATTTTTGTTTTAAAATGCCTAAGGTTTTTCTTTAAGTATTCTAAGCAGCAGGCAGTTAAAATGATACTATTTCCTGCTAAATGTAACCATACAACTTATTCCATAAATGTTTATTTAAAAGAACTGATTTTTTTTTAAGAAATTATTTCCATCCAATATTTAAAGACTTGAATTTTATTTAAACTTGAAAATGACTTTGCCTTAACTTTTGTATAAGACAGCGTAGCGTTAATGAAGACTGGCCCACTGGGTTGGCATGAGTGGAATACAGGATTACTCAGTTACCATATATATCTAGGGTCACTGGTTTTACTGAGTAAACTTACTGTAGAACAGGTAATGGCAGTTTTTGTAATATACCTTAAAGATCTTAAACAGTTGAACTTTTTCAGATTGTTGAAAAATGCTGTAAATGCAAATAGTCAATACTGTATTAAATATGTGCACTTGGAAGTGTGTGCTTTGCTTGTACAGTTGTAAATAATCAGAACATATAAAAAGGTACCCTAAAGAAAAATCTGATAAAAATTATTGATATATTATAAATGTTGCTGTTGAGCTGGATGTAGATAAACTAAATGTTGTGGTTTGAGTATTACTTTAATTTGTTGATTTTTTTTTTGTTTGTTTTGTTTTGTTTTTGTTTTTTTGCTTTTCTCTCTCTCTCTTTTTTTTTTTTTCCCCTTTTTCCTTTTCTTTTATTCTGGTGTGCTGAACTGATTCTGCCTCTTCACTGCAAAAGGGAAATGGGGGAAATTTTTATTTAAAAACCCTCAGATGTTTTCATATTCATCTTTAAAAGTGTGCATTTTATTTAGTATGAGTGTGTCTTGTAATATAATGTAAATAGGCAATTGGCAGTCTAATCAAGTAAATAAAATAAAAGATACATTTAAAACGATGGTCCATTAAAACAGCATTTGTAAATGTGAAAGTAAGCATCACTACGAATTCCTACTCCCTCCCCCTGCCAAAAAAAAATCATACTCCAGTATTTATTTGATCATTTCTAATAGTATCAGTACTCAAAAAGATACAAAATAATTTTCAGATACTTAAATAAGGAATATGTAATTGATTTCCCTTCATAGCTAAGAATCAAAATTAATTGGCTTTTTAAATCTAAATAAATTAGACTGCAAGAAAGATTGTAATGGCAAGCTAAGACCTGATTACTTTTTAATATTGCACACTTTGTTGTGGGAGGAGATGGAACATGAACAACCACAGTTATCACCAAGATTACTAAACCCATTGAGTCACTGGATTTTTATATTTATTTTCCCCTCTCTGGACAGTGAATATGGCAATTGGATTTGTATATGGCTAAAGCCATCTGTAATGATTTGCTTTGTTTGCTTACTGAACACATAAGTGCTCAAAAGCAGCAAACAATTATTAAAAAGGTCACTTAATAGTAACAGTATACAGCTAATCATTATAGTGAACTGGTACATTATATAAGGTAATATATTGAGACCAGCAGGATATGTTGTACTGTTTTAATGCATTCTGCTGCCATTTGTACTAGGTCAATACACTGTAATTACTGCTTACCCAGCAATAGTCTGTTGCATCCAGAGTTTAAACCTTGCTGTGATGTGGTTTTTATAGCTTTCTTTTTAATTAAGCAAAGGTGACATGACAAAATAGCTCTATGATGATACCCCAAAAAAATCATACTGCAATTACTTTGAGATTTTCCACTCACTGACAAATTGAGGCTATCAGAATAGAAAGCTGTGATGCTACATGCAGACTTTTGCGATGGGACATATAGCTAATAACTGGCTTTCATAAATTCATTTTTAAACCTTCCTAGCAAGCAGTATCTCTAGAATCAGGGATACAGCAATTAAAATTGGGGTTCTGAACTTGTGAAATTGTGCGATAATATTTTTCAGAAATATAAAAATAATATAGAATCTGGCCCAGTTTTCCCATAAATTATAGTGATATAGTTGTTTTTGAAGTTAGTACCATGGCAATTTAGAACAGCCCCTTTACCCCCAATGTCAACATTGTTGGTAACTAGAAGTCAACCTAATACAGTGATAACAAACTTTAATTTTGTTGTGTTCTCGTTTAACATTTCTGCAGTTGTCATGAAAAAAGGTCTTGTTTGAATGTAATTCATTGTTTCCCTAAAGCACCAGCTGACTAATGGTGCATACTGCTTTGTATCTCCTTTAGCTTGCTATGGTTAAGGGTTTTATATGCTTTGTAACCTATTACACAAATAGCAGCAGACAATCAGATTGAAGGAGAGTTAACAGCTGCCAATTTGGGAACTCGAAGTGGAATATGGAAGCTTCATTGAGGGTTTTTGTTTTTGTTCTACTTTTTCCATTAAGACTGGAATCAAGCTTATATGTAAACTATTGATAATTTAAGTTTCTTTTTGTGTCAACAATGTAAAATTGTCTAATTTGAAAAATGTAGGTTATGAAAAATAAAGATTTAGGCACTGTTCAATTTTTCTTTTGATTTTTTTTTTTAATTAAAATTTTTCTTCAAGAATGTCTTTTTTTTTTTTTTTAAACATTTTTTGATGTAATTCACATTGATGTCTACATTTATGGAAAATAAGTTGCCTCCAAATTGCTTGAATTATGGAAGTTCTTCTGACTTGTACATAATTCTCATTATTTATATGAACTGCCACATAAGTTTTTTTTTTTCAGTTTGGCTAAAGTTGTTTATGTTTGTTTAATGAAAAATAAAATTGAGCACTAAAATCAGAAATGTTCATTATGAAATAGTGAATTAAACCCAAGCCATAAAGTAAATGTTGAAATATCTTAGTATTGATTTTTTTTTAAAGAAATGAATTACATTCTCTTCCAAAGCATTGTCACTTAAGCCAGTTTAGATTTTTGTCTGTTGTACACATTGGTTTTCAGTTCCATAAAGGCATTGTATGAAAATAATATTTGAAAACAAACTTATTCATCAGTTCCATATAAAAGTAATAGAAAATAATTTCACTTGTTTATTACATCTCATTTGTGAAAGAATGAATGAGGTTTTTTGTTTTGTTTTTTTAATTTCAGCAGATGAATGGATAGGTTTTGATGCTTAATAATTTGAAATAAATACTATGAAAAGTAGCTGCTGTGTGTTCTTTAAATAGAAACATTACACTTTTTAGTGTGCTGGCAGTTTAGCTGGTAAAATTAACCTTTGTATTCAGTGCATTCATTTATACTAATTGTCACTGGAAATAAATAATTCGATTGACATTTGAGTAAAAGCATCAAATATTAAATACAGGAATTTGCACATTTTAAGTTAGTGCTAAGATTAAGAACAATATTAGAGGAAAAAATGCTTGCCTCCTTTGGTTTTTGTTCTTAAAATTGAGAGTAAAGATTTATATGGCTGCAACCAGAGTTTGAAGATTTTAAACCTTTCAGAGTTCCATAACTATAAGCTTTTATTCAGTAGTACCTTGGAAACTGAGCAATGCTGTAAAATCAAACTAGGCTATGGTATTTACCATGTTTGTCAATTCTATGGAAGATGACATTCTGGTTGTTGATTTATTGGTGTAACAAGTCTGCTTTCCTAGGCAGCTGTGCCTCTGGAAACTGTGAAAGGGTGTAAAAAGGATTAGACATCAATCCTCTTTTCCAAGGGCCGGCTGAGTATTGGACTGGCTCCACATCTAATCACTTCTCTTTCCATTCCAGCTCTTGGTTTCATGTCACCAGTGGGGGTGGCTTTCATCCTTTAGGAAGAGCAGGTTGTAGGCTTGTTTATTCTGATGGAGACGCTCAACCCTGCCTGAAGAAGGGCAGGTGACCATGATCCTTGAGGTGAGTGAATTTTCCATTTTTGACAATGATATAAGCTGGACACCTCCCCCTGCTCCAACAGAGACAAGCTTTCTCTCCTGTCCTGCCATCCCACCCTACCAGATGGGGTGATGGCTGCTGTCAGTGTTCTCATGATGGAAATGAGTAACAGTGAGTACTTTTCCCTTCTTATCCTATATTCCTCTCCTCTGGAGAGTTTGAGATTGGACCAGCAAGTGGCTTTTTCCTCATATGTGTATACTCCTCTGAAAAGGTATGGAAATCTCTAGGTGGCTACCTGCAGGGAGCACTTAGCCTAGACTCAGGAAGACCTGTGTTCTTATCTAGCCTCAGACACTTTAGTAGCAAGTGACTTAATCCTTGTTTGCCTCAGTTTTCTCAACTAGGAAATCGGGGGAATAGCATCTCCCTCCCAGGGTTGTTTTAAGGCTTAAGTAAAATAATTTTTGTAGGATATTTAGTACTGTGTTTGGCACAAAGTAGGTGTTACATAAATACTTTTCCTCATTTCCTCTGATATCCGTTCCACCCCCATCTAAGTTCTGAGGATTTAGAACAGTTTTTGTTGTGTCTACTGCCTAGACATCCAGCATAGGATCTTACAGGTTTTAGACCCTTAATAAATATATCTTAGATTGAACTATAGAATTAACTGTGTGAAGCCTTTTCTACTTGGAATAATGTTACTATACATCTGTTAAGTATATTCTATCTTCAGGGAAGAAACATTTTAGGAATAGGGAAAGCTGTATCTCAGGTTTGCTACTGGCTAAGAAAAAAAATAATTGTAAGATTTTAATATTTAACTTGCCTTCCAACTTCCTATTAGGAAAGTGTCATGTAGTTACAAAAATAGTTCTAATACGAATTTTCTTATGGGGCTACATCTTAACCTGGGGTCCATATAACCCATAGATTTCAGAAAATCATTGACATTGGATAGGAATATACACTTTTCTATTGTCTGACTGAAATTTGGTATTGCCTTCAGTTTTTAAAGAAAAATTCTGAGAAGACATTCTTAAACTGACTGCTAAAGGGCTTCATGTCATAAAATAGGTTAAGAACCCCATGTCTACCAACAGCATCTGAATGTGTGATTTTTTTTTTTTCACAATGACTCCATCATCTTTACTTTGATTCAACTTAAATATACCATCTTGAAGCAAAATAAGATCATACGGAAAAAAGTTGAGCACCAAGAGTTTGGTTTTAGAAGTCAACAAAACTATTAACTAGTCTTATTAAAATGGGTCATATAGATTATATTGATGCATTATATGAAAACTGGGCTCTAAGCAGTGTCTTATGCATTGTGAATGCTTTTAGTGAAGATGTTTTAGTGAAGCGAAAGTCACTTCATTTTCATCCATTGACATCATTTCCCCAGGAATTAACTGTCAACAAAGTATTGGAAATTAATTAAAAATCTAAAGAGCTCCATATATTTGGTGTGATTATGCTGACTCAAATGTAACAGGACTCCATTAAGAGAGATTTATGGGATTGAAGTTCATTTTCATCTATTGTGTTTCCATTAATTAGTCCTGTCACATCTCCCATATCTGGAGCTCAGTAATTATATGCCTATGGAAAACAGAAGCCCCAGTCTACTGAATTTTCCAGCCTATGGCATGCAGACTGTTTGCTCCGGCTCTGTTGATGATTTTTGAGGCAAAAATCTCTTCCCTTTTTTATATCCCCATATCCATATCCACTTTAGCCTTAACCTGTCCTGGGAAATCAACTTTTATGTCCTACATCTTCCCTCCTTCCAGGTCAACCACGGGCTTAAATTTTGCTATAAGATACATGCTTGCACAAGACTTGGGTATTGTTTACTTGAGGACAAAGTTTGGGGGCAGGATCTTTCTGAAAGGGTGAGACTGCAACTGTCTGGGGTAGGATGTGGAGAAATGAAACTGGACAGTGACATGTAAAGGAAGGCCAACACTTAAAAAGTGTATGGGGGGAAAAAAACTAATCTTAGATGAAATAAACTGAAACTCAGCAAAAAGACTGTTTTGAATGCTATTAATAACCAATTGCATGATAATATCTTGTCCTTGCTAGGTTGGGGGATGGGAGGGAATACAAAGGACATTCTTTAGTGAGCTAGTACTGCCAAGAGACATTTAGTGCAAGAGTCAAGAAAGTTTCTATTTCATTTAGCATCTTATTTCTTATATATTGCTCTTAATTTGTATACATATGTACATAAATATTTGCACGCGCACACACCCTGAATTATCCCAAACTACATCAGCATTGCCATATATATTGCTAGATATTACCACTTATCCCTCAGGAAACAACTCATCTTAACCATTCTTCCCCTCCTGCTCTTCAAATTTCCTGTTTCTATTGTAGTTAGTTATCCAGATTCCCAAACCATTAAGATGGAACCACCTTCATCTCTTCTAACTCCTTCACACTCCCCAATTCAATGAGTTGCCTGTCTTTGATACTCTATAACATCTCTTAACAAATGAGTAATTGTGCTTGACTTTATAATTGGGATTTATAAGTTTTTGTTACTGGTAGAAAAGGAAGTTTATGTAGCCTATTTGCTTTCTTTGCAGATTGCTTGAAATATAACAGCTGATGGGTGAATGCATGTGTAAGTTGGGTTGTCAAGGCAAAATAATTTTCCCACAGATAATTAGATGATTTTAATAAAAACTTAATTGCCTGAATCACTTACAATTGTATATAGAATTGCTAAATATGCAAAGTCTCATTAGAGAAGAAATGTTGATCTCAGTTTTTCAGATGATGATGACATCAAGACAATGTCAAATCTTATGTGCAAAAAGCAGCTTTTACTGATTCCATTGAGAGAGAAATGTTGAAGAAAACTGCCCCATGTCTTCAGTTAATTAAGAAATGGAAATCTTCCCTGTTTTGCTTTTCAAGTGGTTAGAAATGTTTAATGTATATACAACACATTGTTGAAACTGATATCATGAAAAATTATTACTTTCACTGTTGGTGACAATGTTAAAGCAAAAGAAATTACTATGACTGAAACAAGTTTTTAATGAAAAGTATGAGACAGTTTTACAGGACTCAATGATGGAACCCAGTCACTTTTCAAAATGAAATGTACGTCCACAAAAACTAGTTCAAAATGACCCTTCCTGAGCAATCTCAACATACTGCATGCTTCACAGATAACATGTTACCAAGAAACTTAGAAGCCACTTAGGGATTTTTACATTCAACAGTCTGTTCAAAGAAGACTGCAAAAATTGTATGATGATTTGAGTGCACAGCATAAAGCACCTTTTTATTACTATGAAATAGTGAACTTTGTAATACCAAAGCCAAAATCTTTGTACGGTATTAAAACTAAAAGAAGTGACCTTTTTTCATAGTGATAATACAGGTGAAACATTATATTTTATAGTAGAACTTTCTCCTGAAGTATGTATATTTGGTGGATTGTAGGGGGAGAAACTGAATGAATTTATTAAATGTATTTCCAGATTTTAAAAATGCTTCCCATACAAATGAAATGAAAAATAAAAACTTATTAAATCATTAATCATTTCAGTCACCCAACATAAATATTCCTAGGTATGAATAAAGAAATTTTGGGCATGGATAGATAAATCTTACTCCATCTAAGCAATATTAATTCAGAACACAAATGTTTAAACCAAAAAACACCTTTATGTTTGGGAATGAGGAATTCTGTAGGTTTTTAAAATATTTTATAGCCATTTATAACATTTTAACTGTTTGAAGTGGAGTTTTCTGCTAGAATTACTGTGAAGACAAATGAGTTTTGATTAGTGGCTGAAAAATATATAAGCATTCATGATACCATATTTGAGAAACTTTGCACTGAAAAGCCTATCCATCACAATATTTATCTCATGTGAATTGTAAATTAGTTTATCAAACATGTTAATTGTGCCTTTAACATTTATTATAAAATTTGTAACAAATTCGTAATTTTTTTGAATAAACTATGAGCAAAAATTATTTACCTACATTGTTTCATGGAAAGGAGATGGGGGGGGTCATTAATCACTACATAAAGTTTGGACCTATCAAAAATCTTATCTTAGATCAAACTTGTATTTACTATTCTTTTAACATATTGTAGCCTCCCATAGAACATAAGCTCCTTGTGGGCAGAAGAGGATAGGGGCTGGCTAACGTAGGGCCGAGGGACCCCAAGATAGCACAAGGCTGCTCTGAGGGAAACACATTTTGCATGTGTGGATCTTTATGTTGTCTGGGATCTCTTTTGATCATGGTTTTGTGGTAATTTAAAAATTCTTTTTTTCCCCCCCTGCGGAGGTAATTGGGGTTAAGTGACTTGCCCAGGATCACACAGCTAGGCAGTATTAACTGTCTGAGGCCAGATTTGAACTCAAGTCCTGACTTCAGGGCTGGTGCTTAGTTTAATAATCCTTAAATTATCTTTCAATTTAGTTTCCATTTCCAGTTCACTTGTTCTAAAGAGGTATTTCACATTTTCTTCTATTTGTTTTTTCATTATTTTTGTTTTATTGTTCCTTAATGTTCATGGAGTCATTATCTTACACTTGCTTAATTCTAACTTTAACAGTTCTTTTCAATGAATTTTTGTGCCTTTTTTATCATTTGACCAATTCTACTTTTTAAGGTGTATTCTCTTTAGTATGTTTTGTACCTCTTTTAATAAGATGTTAATTTTTATATTTTTCATGTATCACTCTCATTCCTTTTCCTAGTCTTTTCACATATCTCCATTACTCATCTCACCCTTCACTTCTAGGATATCTTGTGGGTATTGTGTCCATTTAGCTTGTTACTTTTTTGAGGCTTTGGTTTTATTGGTTTTTACATTGTCATCTTCTGAGTTTGTCTTGGTCTTCTCTTCCAGTGTAATAGCTTTTTATGCTCAAGTACATTTTTGTTATTTGTTCATTTTTTCAACCTTTTTTGAATTGTAACTTTGTTAAAGTTGGACTCTGGGGTTTGGGTGGTATTGTCCCAAAACCTCAGACTTTTTCGAAATGCTTCTGGTTTTAGAGCTAGTTGTTGGGCTCTGCAAGTTTTTGGTACTTCTTCCCAGAATGACAACTACACTGCTGTTCTGATCTGGACTCCAAGGAAGAGTCCTTGGCCTCCTGTAGCAGCAGGTGCTCTTCTCTGCTTCGGAACTATGACCAAGACCTCTGCTCCCCTGTAACAGACCACCTGTGCTCTTTTCTGATATGGAACCCAGACTGTGTATGGGCAAAAGAGTTGCTAATCAGCACCAGATGTCCTCAGTACCAGCTAAAATAGGAAAAATATCTCATGCCAACTTTTGGTGGTCTCTGCCACTCCAGAATTTGATTTGAGGCATTATATTAGAAGTGTTTGCAGGGGACTGTTAGGAGAATTCAGCTGGGTGGCTGCCCCTAATGTATCATCTTCATTCCTGTGCTTTACTCTTAAAAAAATCAAAGGCAGACTTCCTTTCTCCAGGAAAGCTATTTCTCAGAAAAATAAGTAATCCTTTAAGTTTGGTTCTCTAATTTCTAAATTAACTTTGCTCCTGATTTCCACCCCTGACATTAGTGGACATGAACCTCATCCCCATATCATTAAATCAGAATTTACCAAATTTACCAGATCCCTTCTCAGACTCCATGAAATAACTTAAGCATTTCCTAACTGGCTTTGAGGGAATGGATGGTGGTTAAAGGGAAAGTAATTTTCATTTGAAGGGAAAGTTACAGGAAGCTACAAGTGAGTTCCCTTTTAATCTTTTTTGAGTTTCTATTTGCCTGGACTTAGGGTAGGCGAGCCCTTAACTGTTTATTAATAGTGCCCATTTTCTGATTTTTTAACAATTTGTCATTTAGTATTTTTTTTTCTCTACAGAGCTTATGTTTCAACTCGCTCTTAAAATTAAAAGTATATATGCTCAAAAGCAAAACAGCTATGTAAATTTGAGGCTGCAGATTTTTTTGGAGATGTTATATTTTTCGATAATGCTTCCCTTTCTGGGAAAAATAAGTATTGCCTGCACATTGCTAATATCTGGATGTTAAGCTAAGTAATTCCCTACTCTTCCAGTCAGTGCCCCTGAGGACACTGAGTTAAGTACTGGTTCTCTCTGAATGCCTTTGTTTGGAAACTTAAACATGACTGTTTTTGCAAATAAAAGCTCACTGAACTACTGTCTCTGGAGCAGAAGGGGGCGATCTTCTATTGGTTTTTTTTGACTTAAAAGCCTGTTTCCTTTGTTCCAGACACAGAAGTGGTTACTTACTTGAGTTTTAGGGTGTGGTATTTTTGTTTGCCTATTTGGGGAGATGGGGAAGAATGGAGAGAATGCTTTCAAAGCAGCTTTTCTGGTATTTTGCAAGGAATTCTTCAGTTATGCTAACAGTCAAGCAGGTTTTTAACTTAATAAACTTTTTATAGTGGTTCATAGTTTTTCTTTCCGAAATACAAAGCTTAATCAAAACTCTTAAAATAAAGATTTTTAAATGCCTGTGGCTAGTTATTTATATGATTTATTCTCTTTGACTTTTTACTGAGAACATATGCTAAAAGTATTTTTAAAAACAAGAGCTCAAATAATAACTGACATTAATATGCGCTTTAAGAATTATAAATACTATAATATGGAAGGTATGAATAGAATTCTTATTTTACAGAAGAGGAAACAGGCCCAGTGGGGTGGAATTCCTTGCCCAGAGTAACATAGCTACCAAGAGTCTTCCAACTCTGGGACCAGTGTTCTTTTCTAGCCATATTTTTAGCAGCAGCACTTATAATTCTGAAATTTTTTTTGATAACCTTAATGTCCAACCTTTGAAGAACAAACTGATTTATCAGTGTAGTTCAGAATGACAAATATGAAGAATGTTCTATTAAGAAATAGAGGCAGCTGGATGGTGCAGTGGATAGAGCACCTGTTTTGGAATCAGGAGAACCTGAGTTCAAATTTGGTCTCAGACATTTTACACTTCCTAGCTGTGTGACCCTGGGCAAGTCACTTAATTCCAATTGCCTCAGGGGGAAAAAGGTAAATAGATAAAAGATTTATAGGAAATTAAAGGACTATAGAAAGAGCTGGAAAGGTCTTCAGAAATCAAGTTCAACCTCATTTTTCAGCCTGGGAAATTGAAGCTCAAGGGGGTTAACTCATGAAATAAAACAGAATAAAAAGATTGCTATACATGCTGACTGATAAAGGAAAAATATACATAAATTCAGATATGTATAAAATCAGATCAAGATATCAGAAAGTTGTATGGACAACAAATACAGATATCTGTCAAGTGAAATTATAGATAAATGAGATTTTTAAATAATAAACCTTAAAACATTATGTAAATATTAAGTGTCATTGGAGTTAGGGCATTTTGAAACTTTCCTTGAATGAAGTTTCAGAACAATCCATTTTTCTCTTATTATAGTAACAGTTTGGGTGGGGGGGGGGTTAAGTTCATCATACTTAAAATTTTAAAATTCAAGAGTCTTGCTTTTAAATGTTCTGTTTTGCTTGGGAATATCTTCATGATTTTGCCAGTCTCAGGTAGAGCATATATTATGTGTTGGAATTACTGGAGGGAAATGCCATTTGGAGAGAGTGATAATCAAATATGTATATGTCTTCTGGAACTTACCACTCAGACTTAGATTGAAGATGTTTGTTGCAGTCTTGACTTGTATTGAGGGATTCTTGTTTTGTCGGACTTTATGTCTCTCTCCCACACACACAATATAAAATAAAACTTTTACTAACCAAGCCTGATGTTTAAACAGTTATTTTTAGATATAATCTTGGATTGTCAGTCTATTCAATAGGGTGGAATAGATTTTTTTTTTTTTTTTACATTTAGTGTGGGGTTTTTTTGTTTTTATTTGCAAAACATATGTATGGGTAATTCTTCACCATTAACCCTTACAAAGCTTTCTGTTACAAATTTTTCCCCCCTTACTCTCCACCCCTCCCCTAGATGGCAGGATATCCACTACATGTTAATTATGTTAAAATACTTGACAAATCGAATATATGTATACATATTTCCACACTTATCATTTTTGTGCAAGAAAAATCGTATCTTAAAGAAAATCAAAAAGGAAACACAATGCAAGTAAACCTCAATAGAGAACATGAAAATGTTATGTTGTGGTCCACATTTCACATCCCTCTCCCTGGGTGTATATGGCTTTCTTCACTGAACAATTAGAGGTGGTTTGAAACATTTCATTGTTGAAGAGAGCCATGTCCATCAGAATTGATCATCATATAGATTTATTGTTGCCGTGTACAATGATCTCCTGTTTCTGCTGATTTCACTCAGCATCAGTTCATGCAAGTCTCTCCAGGCCTCTCTGAAATCATCCTGCTGGTCATTTCTCACAGAACAATAATATTCCATAACATTCATATACCATAATTTATTCAGCCATTCTCCAATTGATGGGTATTCATTCAGTTTCCAGTTTCTAGCCACTACAAAAAGGGCTGCCACAAACATTCTTGCACATGTGGGTCCCTTTCCTTTATGATTTCTTTGGGATATAAGCCCAGTAGAAATGCTGCTGGGTCTGAGGGTATGCACAGTTGGATAACTTTTTGAGCATAGTTCTAAATTGCTCTCCAGAATGGCTGGATCAGTTTCACAGTTCCCACCAACAATGCATTAGTGTTAGGGTGGAATAGCATTGCTATGTTCTAATCACTAGGTAGGCACTTGTATATACAAATAGTAAGATCCTCAGCTCACAAGAAGCTTACATTTTTATGAGGAAATATATGGGAGTGGTAAACAGGGAAGAGTATTCAGGTTTGAAAGACTGGTATATGGTGTAAAATCCTACAATAATTTATTATTCACAAAGCAAAATTAAAAAAAAAAAAAAACTCAGAGAAAGGAGGGAATACAGTATAGCCAAAGGGCAATGTAGTAAATAGTCAACCAAACTAGGACAGAATGTCCTCAAGGCAGGCGTAAACTCTGATTAATGACCTACCTATATGACACTATATTCAGATGGCATGAAGACATACATATCTCATTTCTCTCTACCTCAAATTCCTTTTTTAAAAAAAATGTCTTTTGTCTAGCTCTGCTACCTTCTATCTGTGTAACTTTAGGCAAATCACTTAACCTCTCTTTCAATTTCCTTAGCTATAAAATGGGGTTTTTGTAAAGCCTGTGATCTATTTCTTCTGTGTGCCCATCTTACCATCTTAAGTGTAGAAAAGCACATGCTCTAGGTAATTATGGTTGTGTGTATGTATGTGTATATATATTAAAGTAGAAAATGGATATAAAATAAAATCCCCTTAACATACAGTATTTCCTTTCATGCTGACTTTTAAAGAGAGATGTATCAAATGACCAGATTCTTGGTGATAGTCATATAAATTATCCTGTCAAAATGTACTAGTGCTATAGAATGTCTCTCTCTCACTGTCATTTATTTTTAGTATATTAAAATACTTCAGAAATGCTCATATACTTGAAACCAAGCTAGAACAAGCTAGAAACCAAGAGAGATAATACCCTGCTTTTTCCATCAAAATTCCATTTTATCTATGCCTATAATAGAGTTCCCACTTAACATTTATTTGCTTTCTGTGAATTGGTGACACTAATTTGAGAAGGGGGAGGTAACAATTCATAATGAAAAAAGGAGATGAGCCTTTCCAAACTTAACTAAATTGGTTCTCAGATGACAGGACACAATATCTGTAACCAATTTCCCATTTATAGACTAACTTGGTGGGACCTGATGTCACTGTAGGATTTGTGCTACACTGACATTACCTTCAAGAATCTAGATTCATTTTTATATTATGAAATAATGTTTTTGGATCCCAATGTACTTGGTGAATTTTGAAACACCATGTGAATATGACCTGTTATCCTTACCCAACAACATTTTTGGTGGTAATGAAAAATTCTAAATGAAGCCATTTCAGGCATCTTGGTAGGGAATATATTTCTAAGCTATTGGCTATTTTTACGATCTTTGTCATCAGTTCTATTAAATTGCACATTTGGTTTTCTATTTGGATCTTCCTCCTTACCATCAGCTTTTAGTCACTCTTCTATTAGATTGGACCCTAATAAATTATTTAAGACTGGACTAGTATGTCCCATCTTGGATTGAAGTGAAAAGGGAGAATTATATGACAGCTGAATGAGGCAATTCTGTGTGAAGCTCATGAGAAAGTCTTCTGAAAAATCTTTTTAATAGGTACAAGCAAAGCTGCCTTTATTCAAAGGTATCCTTCTGCTAGTATTGTGAAGTCCACATGATTAAATCAGTTCTCCCAGTAGTTTATTTTTGATGCTTGGAATTCAGTCATTGGTACTTCATTATTTTGACTAAAAGTATTGTCCTTAGCTAAAATGCAAATTTTTCTGGGAAACTTACATCAGATTAGCAGAGTTGGGGAATACTAAAGAGGAGCTATAGTAGTAGATTCTGAAAAACCAATGGGAGATATGGAACTCGGAAATGAAGAGTAAAAATTTGGCAGGAAAAACAAAAGAATTTTTAAGGTACACATGAATTCCAAAAAAAACAGTGATAGGCCTCCAACACATGATGTCTCAGAAAAAAAACAATTAAAAAATAAGGATATCATTCTATAGTTATTATAGATGACAAAGTACTAATTGTGTTCTGAGAAAAACCCCCACACTGAAACTGCAAAATATATAATAGTTAAATTTTAGTTTCAGTGTTAAAACCACTACCACAACAAATTTTGCAAACAGCAAGGAAAATCTTTCAGCCGCGAAAGAATGCTAATTAATTTGAATAGTTCAAGATTAAATATCCAAGAGGAATTAGAGAATGAATTGAAATATTTCAAAAAGCAAAAGATCTTTAAGATGCACTGCAAATCAATTATCTTGTAAAACTAATTATTACTGAAAAACGCGAACCTTCAATCAAAAAGAGGTTTTTGAGACATTCCTGGCTTGAGAGAAGGAATTAAGGAATTCAATTATTGCATACTGAACAAGAGAAAATAAAAAGATAAGTATTAATAAAAGACTAATGAAATTGATACTATACTGTTTCTGTTATTAAAAAAATAGCTAAATGTTTAAAGGGTTAAGGACATTTTAGAGAATTAGGAATAATGGAAGGAGAAAAATTTGAATTAATATTCCATGATCTAAATTCCACATTTCCCTGAAAGTGAATCACTATCTTTTGTAGAGTAGATAATAGAATGGCATTTCACTGAAGGAGATGGGAAGCAAGAGACATGGGGAGATGAAAATTCAATCTCATGCACCTTAGACATGAACAGAAAAATAACAGTAATCATTAAGTGAAATAGAGAAGAAAAGGCCCAAGACAGCTTTGAGAGTCCACCATTCTTGGTGAATATTGCATGAAAATCTAGCAAGAGAGACAGATAGGAGTGGTCAGATAGGTAGGAAGAAAACTAGTCTTATGAAAACCTAGAAAAGAGAATATCAGGGAGGATATGGTGATCAACAGGATCCAAGGCTGCAGAAAAGTCAAGAAGAATGAGGATTTAGAAAAAACCATCAAATTTGGCAATTAAGAGATTTGTAACTTTGAAGAGAATAGTGTCAATTGAATGTTAGAAGGAAGATGGCAAAGAATTGAGAAGTAAAAAGAATGTGAAAGCAATCTAATAAGGGGCTTTTAAGAATTTGCATGTTTCTAGGCAGTATGGAGGCAGCCAGTAGAGTGCTGACTCGTTTTCAATTGGGTCCTCCTCTGACTTATGTTGCAGATGAGGATACTGAGAGTCAAATGACTTACCCAACATCATACAGCTAGGAGGTTTCTGAGGCTAGATTTGAACTCAGGAAGATTAGTCTTTCTGATTCCAGGCCTGGCACTCTGCACTTCTCACCTAGCTGCGTACAGGGAATAAATAGTAGTGAGAGTAGAGTTGATAGCACAGTCTGCTGGAGAAGATGAAATGGAACAGCATCACTTGTATATGTGTGGAGGGGTTTGCCTTGGCAAAAAGAGCCACTTTGTGTGAAATGGGGTAAGGGGCTTAATAAGTAGAAATGACCACTTCTCTAAAAAGGGATTCCTGGAGAGGCTGGTTGAAATATGCAAGCCTTTCCAATCTGAGCAGAAATAGTTTATGACAAGATGAACATTTTTCCTTATCATGCTTGATAATCAATATTTGCTCATGTGCTTTCCTGAATAATGGATGACGTCTTTTAAAAAAAAAATCCATTGGTGCTGTTCACTTCACAGGTCCCTAGTTGTTTGTAGAAGTATCCTTTACAGCCTCTTCTCTATACAGCATCACTTTCCATGAGCATCAGTCTTCTTATCTGAAAGCAATTGATGGACTCTAAATGATGGCAGCAAGATAGTGGGCATCTTAAAACTAGATGATGTATGGAATCCTTTCAAATACATATACCGAGTCAAAAAAACATGGCCTGATAATGTGTGCTAATAAGTTCTTATGTAGTCTGTGATAGGCAAGCTAGGTTCTTTGTCTCTAAAAGATATATCTTTGTTCTCTTCTCTCTGCTTCATGCGATTACTTTGGAATGGGATTCAAGAAAAAGTACAGTCATTCCCTTATAGCATCAAAAAGCATGAAAAAGTACACAGTCATTCCCTTATAGCATCAAAAAGCATGATCAATTCCCAATTCTTAGTTGTAAAAAATGTACCCTGGACTCTGCAAAAGCTGAACAGCTCCGTCTCCCTCTCCCTCTCCTTCTCCCATTCCCTGCCAAGGATTTATAGAAATGAGTGTTTGAGTATCCATTTCCTTCCCAGTTCTGTTTCTGAAAGTCTCAACTTAGTCACCATGCCTCAGCTGTAGTATCACTTTGGAAATTCTCTCCATACCTGAGGCACTCTCATCATGAACATTTTTCCATGTCTCTTATCAAAACTGGTGAGTTCTCTTGAGACCTCGTCCCCAACTAACCTTCATACCCCTCCTGATTCTCTTTCCCCACTAGTTCAGTCGGCCTGGGCAAGGAACCTCGATGTTCACATATAAATCTTGAGGAATTAGGTATAAAGATAGAAGTTTGAAGTGCTACTAGAAAATATGAATTTTGGAACTACACAGGATTGCTTACAAACCCATTATTTATGCACAGAGGCTGAAATAACAAATTTCAGAGAACTATTGCATTAAGTGAAAAAAACAAAATTACATTTTAGAGAATAGCATTACAAAGAAGAATTCTGCATAACAAAATCATGTGTTATGGCTGTGCAGTTTAGCAGTGTTTTGTTGCTCAGATTACAAACTGGTTATCTAATAATACTGTAAATCTAGTATTTGGGGGATTTTTTTTTTTCTGATCTCATCCATGTCTACCCACTCTAAAATGAAAGGGCTTGGTCGCTTTTGTTAGCACTATTTGGAGTAAATAGGAAGCTATTTATAATTCTTTTGCCCTCCCATCCAATAACAATTACTCTTTACCATACTATCCCTACTGCTTCAAAAAAGCACAATATCCTCTGGTCTTTCCCAGAAAAAAAAATCAATTAGTCATAGTACACAAACACCCTCACAAAATCAATTTTAAAAATAACAAAAAAGATTTGAAAGCATGGAGAAAGGAAAGAAGACATATGTAGGACACTAATCACCCTCTCCAGACCACTTCTCTCACCTGTCTTAATTGACTTCAGAAAAATCTTATCAAATTTGTTTCATTTCCAGTTTGTGAAAATTGGGGTGTGGGTCCTAGCACTGGATCCATAATAAAATTCTACTGCAGCAAACCAATTATAATGTACTGTTGCATTTGTTAATGTGGCATTTTTACTTAAAAATAATATTGGTGAGCCCAAAAAAACAAATGATTTCAAAGAAGAGAGTCCTTAATATCTATGGCAGGAAAACTTACGTCTTTTTCATTATAACTGACACATTTATATAACACTTTCATCTATATTACAGAAATCTTCACGCTTTATAATTCTATAAGGTCCAGAGAAAAGTTAGCATCTATTTACATCTCTGAAGAAAATGAAACAAGCACAGGTCAGACCACTTGTAAGCGATCCAAATCTTGACTTTTAACTCATATCTCTTGACAAAAGCAACTACCAACTCTGTAGAGAACAGGAGTCTTGATGCAAAATATAGATGAGTCCCAGAGATCCCTTTTTCCTCCCTCTTTTTTTTTTTTTTTTTTTTTTTTTTTTGCTTTTTGCTGAGGCAATTGAGGTTAAGTGACTTGCTCAGGGTCACACAGCTAGGAAGTGTCTGAGATCAAATTTGAACTCAGGTCCTCCTGACTTCAGGGCTAGTTCTCTATTCACTGCGCCACCTAGCTGCCCCTCCTCCCTCCTTCTTAAAATAGTGTCAGGCAGGCCGATCATTAGTGCTTTGGTATTAACAAAGCTTTTCTTTTTTATTCTGTCTCCGTGTCCAGACGAGGAAACGATGGAGCGGGACTATATCCATCCTGGGATGCTAGTTTATAATCCCCAAAAGGGAAGACGGACAGGGCCGGGATGTGTATTTTACCAGAGGGCAGCCGAAAGAAAGAAGGAGAGACCCAGACATCGGAGGCAATTTCCTCCACCCTGAACCCCTCGCCCACCCTCAGTAACTCCAAGCTACATGCCTTTAGTTCTGACCGCGCCTATCCCAAGCCCAGAGGCTGCTAACCTTGGAGTCAATCTAGGGAGATGAGAAGACCCAGCTTGCAGGCTGTGGGCCATGGGAGATCCAGCCCTTCCTTCCGTGAGCCTTTGGTGCAAGCCGGTTGCCCACTCCCCACGCTGTACCACCCCACTCATTTTGAAGGCAGGAGTTCACAACATCTCTCCACTGATAGCTCGATGGGGTTCTCTGTTTTTCCACAGCCAGAATTTGACTTCTGTTCTTCTGAACTTATAAAGGAGGAGGAACAGGAGAAAGAGGAGGAGGAGGAGGCAGTTCTTTAGTTGTTCTACAGCAAATTTCTGCGTGAGTTTTTTCAATTTCTTGGAAATTGGGAAGAAGCAAGACACTTAAATTATAAGCACATGACCAGCAAGATGATTTCAGAGAGGCCTGGAGAGACTTACATGAACTGATGCTGAGTGAAATGAGCAGAACCAGGAGATCATTATACACGGCAACAACAGAGTACTATATGACGATCAATTCTGATGGACATGGCTCTCTTCAACAATGAAATGTTTCACACCACCTCCAATTATTCACTGAAGAAAGCCATATACACCCAGAGAGAGGGATGCGAAATGTGGACCACAACATAACATTCTCATACTCTTTGATTGATGTTTGCTTACATTGTGTTTCCTTTACCTGATATATCGTTTGTGTAGATAAGATTTTTCTTGCACAACAATGATAAGTTTGGAAATATGTATACATATATTCGATTTGCCAATATTTTAACATAATTAACATGTAGTGGATATCCTGCCATCTAGGGGAGGGGTGGGGAGTTGGGGGGAAAAATTTGTAACGGAAAGCTATGTAAGGGTTATTGTTGAAGAATTACCCACACATATGTTATGCAAATAAAATAAAATTAAAAAAACAAATAAATAAATAATTATAAGCACAAAGTGATTATTCTTTTTCGGGGGGGGGTATTTTATTTATTTTTTTATTAAAACTTTTTTATTTGCAAAACATATGTATGGGTAATTATTCAACATTAACCCTTACATTAACCCTAGTCCCCACCCCTCCTCTAGATGGCAGGATATCCACTACATGTTAATTATGTTAAAATACTTGACAAATCAAATATATGTATACATATTTCCACACTTATCATTTTTGTGCAAGAAAAATCGTATCTTAAAGAAAATCAGAAAGGAAACACAATGCAAGCAAACCTCAATAGAGAACATGAAAATGTTATGTTGTGGTCCACATTTCACATCCCTCTCCCTGGGTGTATATGGCTTTCTTCACTGAACAATTGGAGGTGGTTTGAAACATTTCATTGCTGAAGAGAGCCTTGTCCATCAGAATTGATCATCCTATAGTCTTGTTGTTGCCGTGAAAAATGATCTCCTGGTTCTGCTCATTTCACTCAGCATCAGTTCATGCAAGTCTCTCCAGGCCTCTCTGAAATCGTCCTGCTGGTCATTTCTTACAGAACAATAATATTCCATAACATTCATATACCATAATTTATTCAGCCATTCTCTAATTGATGGGCATCCATTCAGTTTCCAGTTTCTTGCCACTACAAAAAGGGCTGCCACAAACATTCTTGCACATGTGGGGCCCTTTCCTTCCTTTAAGATCTCTTTGGGATATAAGCCCAGTAGAAACACTGCTGGGTCAAAGGGTATGCACAGTTTGATAACTTTGAGCATAGCTCCAAATTGCTCTCCAGAATGGTTGGATCCGTTCACAGTTCCACCAACAATGTATCAGTGTCCCAGCTTTCCCACATCCCTTCCAACATTCATCGTTATCTTTTCCTGTCATTTTAGCAATCTGACAGGTGTGTAGTGGTACCTCAGAGTTGTCTTAATTTGCATTTTTCTGATCAATAGTGATTTGGAGCACCTTTTCATATGATTAAAAATAGTTTTAATTTCTTCATCTGAAAATTGTCTGTTCATATCCTTTGACCATTTATCAATTGGAGAATGGCTTGAATTCTTATAAATATGAGACAATTCTCTATAAATTTTAGAAATGAGGCTTTTATCAGAACCCTTAAATGTAAAGATGATTTCCCAGTTTATTGCTTCCCTCCTAATCTTGTCTGCATTAGTTTTGTTTGTACAAAAACTTTTTAACTTAATATAGTCAAAATTATATATGTGGTGTTCAATTAAGAGTTCCAGTTCTTCTCTGGACATAAATTTATTCCATCTCTACAGGTCTGAGAGGTAAACTATACTATGTTCCTCTAATTTGCTTATAATAAAAGTGATTATTCTTTAAGTAATAACTTGTTTAAGTGTAAATGAAACTCAGAAGATAAAAGTAAAATATAATGGTACATAATTTCAACTTGATTCTCTCTTTTAAAAGGCCTAAATTTTAAGGGGCATGAGGCTTCCTGGTAGGAAGATAAGGAAAAGTTGCAGGGTGGAATTGGATTGGTCCATCATCAATGAGTCTGGGCCTAAACCTTATTTGCTTTAAGGAAAGGATATCTCTCCTCCCTCTTCCAGCTACCTTTTTACAACAAATTATTTATTTTAGAAAGAGAGGAAGAAAGAGGGGAAAAATCAACAAAACTGATAAGTACATTGAAAAAAACTATGATATGTGATATTCCATACCCATGGACCTCTGCAAAGTATTGCTTGGGGGGAGGGGAAGACTTGATATCTCATATTTCTTTCTTTTTTTAAGCTCTTTATTTTCAAAATATATGCATCGGTAGTTTTCAAAATTCTTTTTATTTTATTTTATTTATTTATTTATTTTTATTAATACATTTTATTTGCAAAACATATGTATGGGTAATTCCTAAACATTAACCCTTACAAAGCTTTCTGTTACAAATTTTTCCCCCCTACTCTCCACCCTTCCCCTAGATGGCAGGATATCCACTACATGATAATTATGTTAGAATACTTAAGAAATCGAATATATATATAGTTATTGCATCATTTTTTTGTGCAGGAGAAATCATATCTACAAGAAAGAATAATCCGATAAAAGAAATACAATGCAAGCAAACATCAATAGAGAACATGAAAATGTTATGTTGTGGTCCACATGGTAGTTTTCAAAATTCATCCTTGCAAAACTTTGTGTTCCAGATTTTTTCTTACTCCCTTCTCCCACCTTTTCCCTTAGACAGCAAATAATCCAATATATTTTAACATGTACTGTTCTATACATATTTCCACAATTATCATGCTGCACAAAAAAAAATCAGATCAAAAAGGGAAAAAAAGTGAGAAACAAAACAGAAAGCAAACAGGCAACATAAAAGGTGAAAATACTATGTTGAGATCCACACTCAGTCCTCATAGTCATCTCTCTGGATCTAGATAATTCTCTCCATTACAAGCTTATTAGAATTGGTCTGAATCACCTCACTGTTAGAAAGAGCCATGTCTGTCAGAATTGATCATCATATAATCTTGTTGCTGTGTACAAAGTTCTCCTGGTTCTACTCACTTCACTTAGCTTCAGTTCATGTAAGTCTCTCCAGGCCTTTCTGAAATCATACTGCTGATTATTTCTTATATAACAATAATATTCCATAACATTCACATACCTTAACTTATTCAGCCATTCCCCAACTGATGGGCATCCACTAAAATTCCAGTTTCTTGCCAATACAAAAAAAGGCTGCTACAAACATTTTTGTACATATGGGGCCTTTTCCTTTTTTTATGATGTCTTTGGGCTAGAGATCCAGTAGGGATACTGCTGGATCAAAGAGTATACTCAGTTTGATAGTCCTTTAGGCATAGTTCCATATTGCTTTTCAAAGCAATTGGTTGGATCTGTTCACAACTCCACTAACAATGCATTAGTGTTCCAGTTTTCCCACATCCCTCCAACATTTATCATTATCTTTTCTTGCCATTTTAGCCAATCTGAGAGGGGTATAGTGGTACCTCAGAGTTCTTTAAATTTTCATTTCTCTGACCAATTGTGATTTAGAACATTTTTTTCATATGACTAGAAATTTAATTTCTTCATCTGAAAATTGTATCCTTTCGCCATTTATCAGTTGGAGAATGGCTTATATTCTTATAAATTTGAGTCAATTCTCTATATATTTTAGAAACGAGGCTTTTATCAGAACCTTTGAATGTAAACATTTTTCCCAGTTTTCTACTTCCCTTCTAATCTTGGTTGCTACATTGGTTTTGTATATACAAAAATGTTTTAACTTAATATAATCAAAATGATCCATTTTGCATTTCATAATGTAGTCCAGTTCTTCTCTGGCCACAAATTCCTTCCTTCTCCATAGATCTAAGAGGTAAACTATCCTATGTTCTTCTAATTTGCTTATAGTATCACTCTATATCTAAATCATAAACTCATTTCAACCTTATCTTGGTATAGGATATTAGATATGGATCAATGCCTAGTTTCTGCTATATTAATTTCAGATTTTCTCAACTATTTTTGTCAAATAGTGAGTTCTTATCCCAAAATCTGGAGTCTTTGTGTTTATCAAACAGTAAATTATTATAGTTCTTGACTGTTTTGTCCTGTGAACCTAACTTATTCCACTGATCGACTTACTCAGTACCAAATGCTTTTGATTACTGTTGCTTTATAATGATATCTCATATTTCTTCCCAGAAGAGAGGTCCCCCATACTGGGCTGGCCTCCTTCCTGGTGAGAAGTATTCATTAGCTGGTGGTCCTTCAAAAGATGGATCATTTGAAAATAACTTGGAAGTTTCTGTTATGAGGGAAAATGCCCCTGCAGCAAATTCCCTGTTTTCTTTGTATCCACCAATGTCATGGTCATTGCATGAGGTCACATCATCTGTCTCTGAAGAGATTGCCTCAGATCCCTATAGAACTCAAATGCTTTCCAATTACACTTTGGAAAAGTAATCCTTTCTCAGGATTTTCTTGTGACCAATAAAGAAAGGATTAGACATCCTACTAATGCTTTCAGCAGAATCCCCTGCTTTGGAGTTGTTTTTTTTCCACCAGCTTCCCCCCCCCCCCCCACATACCTCACAAAATGAAAATGTCGCTTGCAACAACCCTGAATAAAATAATTTTTAGAGAGATCAGAAGAAACAAAATAAGCAAAGGTTAGCTGAGATTTTATGTCTATACACACACACACACATGTGTGTGTGTGTATGTGTGTATTTGTATGTATGTCTTTAAGCCTGTCTCTAAGATTTGACTCTTTTTATATAAAGCTGGGAGGAGCAGGGATTTTGCTAAACTTGCTTTTCTGCCTCCCAGGGAATGGTGGGGTGTGTCAAGAAACACAATTGCTTTCATTATAATCACATGATCATGTTTGTTTGATTAAGTCAGTGTGGTCAAAGAGTAGAATTTGGGCAAGGTCATAAAGTAAAGAACTATAATCATAGATGGACAGAATCACCAGGGAGGTAGCATCTCTACAAACCCTGATGTCCTAATCTGATTATATATCTAGGCTGCCTTTGGGACAAATAACAATAGTTTACTTGTTGATTTGATAGTACTAATCATCAGGGATTTTTTTTTTTTATGTCAAGCTAAAATCTGCCTCTGCAATTTTTTATACTAATTGTTTTTACTTGGCCTCTGGAAGTAGATAAAACAAGTCAAGTCCTTTCCCCATTTGACAGCATTTCAATTATAATGCTGACAGCTATAATATATTCTAGAAGTCTACTGTTGCCCAAAAATTGGTATGACATATTTTTGTCATACCACTTCCTCACTTCCTATGTGTCAATAACTTTTCTAAAATGTGGCATCTAGAATTGGATATAGTATTCCAGATGTGATCTGGCCAGTGCAGAGTTCAGAAAGACTGCTATTTTCTCTTATTCTAGACAGCCCACTTCTGTCTTTGCTGCCTTAGAGTGCCTTAGCTGGCAGCTCATACTGTTGACTTTTGTTGTCAATAATGTGACTTGACAGCCAAAAATTTCCTTCTAGAAAGAAATTTAGATATTCAATTGATCTTCTACTTCTATCTTTTCATTTCTCCTTCTTTCCTCTCCTCCTCTATCTGACCCTTATCTTTGTCACATTCATGTAGATTTTCCATTAGGCACTTATGTCCCTTCTTAACTGACCAATCTGACCCTAGATTTGAGTAAGTTGTTTATGGATAGAGCTAACTTTATCTGTAGGTGAAGCAGTGCTACTATGTAGCATTATCTGAGGAACACTGGGGGGGGGGGGGGAAACTGCTTTAGAAGAAAAAACTCCCTAAACCTGCCTGTAAATACACCTGAATTAAGGTCCCACTTAAACTGTTACTGCTGTTGCTGCTGCTACTACTACTACTACTACTACTACTACTACTACTACTACTACTACTACTACTACTACTACTACTACTACTA
>JAJPUD010003678.1:84589-140090 GCA_023553655.1 Myrmecobius fasciatus | reverse complement strand
TACTACTACTACTACTACTACTACTACTACTACTACTACTACTACTAGCAGTAGTAGTAGTGGTAAGTAGTATATTATAGCACTTAAATGTTTGCAAAGTGCTTTACTATTATTTGATGCATTGGGAGGAAATTAATACATTAAATTATTATCATCTATTAATATCCTAACCCAAGTGAATTTATTAGTTTAGCTTTGGCATAGAATATACAGATTTGGTAAGTTTTAATGGGAAAAGAAGAGATGGAAAGTTCTGGAACATAGAGCATGCTTGTGGAGGACCTGTAGGTTTTATATATATATAAAGACAGTGGGAAAAGGCTCAGTATAAGACAAAATGATAAAAAGTTACTGAAGGAAAACTTGGTAAATGTCACAATTGGCCTGAGGCTAGCCCACGCTATGGTTATATAGTGTACTGGGACTTTTTAATGACAAAAATAAGAAATTGTCATGCTTTTATCTTTACCCATTCATCTAAAAGATCCCTTGTTGTTGGGAAAGCATCATGGAACAGGAAGGTGTTACTGAATTGGAACCATCAAGAATAACTACACTACTACTAAATTCATAGGCTAGGAAATATATTCAGGAGTTTTTCTCCAGCTCGATCTCTTGGCCTGTTTCCAGGAAGCATTCTGAAACTCATATAAAAAGGAAAAATATCTGGTGAGAACATTATATAAATGAGAACATTACACAGAGAAATCAATTGCAAGTTTATTATGTGTCAGGCACAGTATTAAGTAATGAGGATACAAAAAAAGCCCTTAGTCTCAGAGAGCTTATATTTTAATGTGACAATTCTAATTGTAAATTATGTAAGTTTATGTTCCGTATAAAGTTGGGCTGGATTTCTAAACTCTGGGATCTGTACCTTTTGTTCTCCTTGGAGGGTGAAGGTTTTCACATAACAAACATAGTAACAGTTTTGGAACTCTTAAAAGTAGAGATGGTCCCCATAGCAGCAGCCAGAGTGTGACAGCATCTGCTGCATTGGCAGATCCTTTCTTTGAGACCTTGAGAGGTGATTTCTGAATGGACAAACTTCGAGGTGTGTGTAACTGTGTGGGCTACTCTGGCCAGTAACAGTCAGCTTCAGACTGGTTCTCCTTAATAGCTTCAGCCTTACTATCACTTTTAATTATCTGAGTTGGGTTTTTCTAAATTCTGTTAAGACATCAATTTTTAGAGTAGAAAGGTTAAGACCGTTTCAGGGGATTGAGAGGTCAAAACTATTTTCATAATATACATTATAAATTCTAATATGGTAGATAGTGATAATTATAAGCCCCTAAGTAAAATTCCTGGGGCAGAGGAAGGGGGTATCCTCAATAATTTTTAAGAGCATCCTGAAACTAGAAAGTTGGAGAAATTCCATGGTAAAGAATCATTTACCAGATTTAATATTATTTCTCTCATTCATGGTTGACCATGTTCTCATGTCACTTGGTACCTCTTTACTGAAAGCCATGCAAGAGAAAGAGACTTTCTAGGAAGGCCTGGGAGCTCAACCTTATTAGCCAATTCTTCATTATTATGGAAGTGGGCTCTAAGTGGAAGCATAAATTTGAGCCATTTCATAACTAACCTTCTAAGTGGAAAATGATTGAGTCATTTAAAAACTATGACTATCTTTTATAAATTTGTTCCATAGATATATGGGGATATTCCCTAAGTATAATAGACAAGACACATATGAAGAAGGCACAGAGTATTCTTAAATGGGAA
Source organism: Myrmecobius fasciatus (assembly GCA_023553655.1). Lineage (NCBI taxonomy): Eukaryota > Metazoa > Chordata > Mammalia > Dasyuromorphia > Myrmecobiidae > Myrmecobius > Myrmecobius fasciatus. Next base: position 138,359 of record JAJPUD010003678.1, on the reverse strand, counting down.
GGCACTAGCATATGGGGGATGGGCTAGGATCAAGAAAGATCTGGGACAGAAAGTGGGGCTTGAGCTTATTCATAAGGGAAACCAGTAGAGGTTTCCTCCATCTAAAAAATAAACGAAGAGGGAAAGGATTCTAGATGCAGGTAACGTTTTGAAGAAAAGTTTGACCAGACTCTAGTATTAATGTGGGGCAACTGTTCCAAAAATATACGTTATTTATATGGAAGATTTGGTCACAGAACACAGATAAATATATGTAGGGTATTATCGCTTTTGGCAAATGAAATAAAAAGGCATGACTGCAGGCCTCTAACCCCATATTTTTATGTAAAGGCCATATTTTCAGGGAATATCCTGAAAGTAAAGCCCTAATATAATCATTTAACCTTTTTGAACTTCAGTTTCCTTATCATTGAAGATTGAAAAACTTACACCTGCCTCACAGGGTCCTTTTGAGGATCAAATGAAATAATATTTTAAAAGTGATTTGCAAAGCTTAAAATATGCAGAAATGTGAGCTACTGCAACTGTAATTACTACAGTTGTAATTAGCACAGACCTATTTTGGCATACAGAGGCCGTACCTGTCCTCCATCACTAATGACTATACCACATTTTGAAGGGAGGAATTCAAAGAAATAGTCAGGGGAGTGTGTTGTGTGCATGGACATACATGTACACACATACCCATGTCTGTGTGCCCATTTCTTCTATCAACATTAGAAAAATCCTGGATGAGGTGCAAGAATCAATAGTATGGCCAATGGGAGAAAAGACAATCCCCATTTAAACTTTTTGCAGGAGAAAAGTATCTGATAAGAGATAGAATATATGAAGAGCCTGGCAAATGTTACCCAGTAGTGAAGAGAGAGTATTTAAATTAAGAAGATTTTCAATATGAACTTTGGATTTAAATATACTTTAAATATCTCCTTCTGTTGGCTGGTGAAAGTGTCTCCTGCCGTCTGCCATCTCTGTCCCTGGCTTCCTGCTTTTTGCTGAATTATGCTCAAACTTGCAGGATTAGGGAAGATTGGTAGGTACTTTGGCAGAATTTTCATTTTGCCTACTTCTATGAACTTATCACAAGATCCCAGGTTCTGCTCCTTTCACACCTATTAGTTTTCTTTACCTGACTAACCTCTTTAGCAGCTACTGTCAAATCTCCCAGGCCACCAGGGGTACAGACAAATACTCTCCCAGTTTCCGTCTAAAAAAGGGTCAAAGGTTTAAGACATTATTGAGATCTTGTACTATTCATGCATGAGTTAATAGTTTTCTTAATGTTTTTTTCCTACTATTTCAAATGTTTTCATTCATTTAATTTTGGGTTTTTTTTGTTGTTATCAAAGATCACTCACTTCAAGTGCTTGCTTCATGAGGTCATTCACATTTAATCTTTCAATTTTCATTATTTCTTTCTTAGATTGGATATTCCTTTGTGTGATAATCATATTTATATAGCACTTTAAGGTTTATGAAGCAACTCATAAAATATCTCATTTTTGGGTGAGAAAATTTTAAGTGGCTTGCCTCAATTTACACAGCTAATAAATATATGAGGTAGGATTTGAACTTAGGTTTTCCTGAATCTGGATCCAGCATGTTCCCTTCTACCATTTACTTGTTATTTTTTCAATTTGGCTTTCTTTCTCAGCTCTTTGTTCATTCTGTCTCACTTCATTCATTCTTTCTTTTAATAACTTACTGAGTACTACCTGAAAAGAATTTTAGGTTTCCAATTCAAGCAGGTAAATATTTGGAACCATCAACTGCTTACAGTAAACTTTTCCTGAAGATGTTTAGGGGTGGAGAATCTACAACCTCTCATGAGTTACTTATTTCACAGTCATGTTGAATGCCCACTGGGTGCATGGTTTTCCTTTGGATTTTCTCAAATAGTTAATACATTTTTTTCTCAATAGTATTTTATTTTTCAAAACACATGTAAAGATAGTTTTTAACATTCATTTTTCTAAGAATTTGTGTTCCAGATTTTCCTCTCCATCCCTTACCTTCCCTATCCCCAAGATAGCAAGCAATCTGATATAGATTAAATACATGCAATCCTTTTAAACATGTTGCCATATTTATCATGTTGTATCAGACCAAAAGGGAAAAACATGAGAAAGAAAAAGCAAGCAAACAAACAAATAAACAAAAGGTAAAAATACTGTGCTTCAATCCACATTCAGGGTTCATAGTTCTCTTTCTGGATGCAGTGGCATTTTCCATCCCAAATCTATTAGAATTGTCTTATATCACCAAATTTCAGAGAAGAACCAAATCTATCACAGTTGATCATCATATAATCTTGCTGTTACTGTGTACAATTTTCTCCTGGTTCTGTTCATTTCACTCCACATCAGTTCATGTAAGTCTTTGCAGGCTTTCCTGACATCAGCCTACTCATGATTTCTTAAGACAATAATATTCTGTTACATTCATATAGCACAAATTATTCAGCCATTTCCCAACTGATGGGCATCCACTTAATTTCCAATTGCTTGCCAAACAGTTAATACATTTAGGAGCCTACATATATGCTAAGTTCTGAGGGGAACAAAGGAAAGTAAAAGATAGTGTTCTCTCATGTAGCTCACAGTCTAATAGGGGAGACAACCTGCAATCAACTCTATAAAAACAACCTATATACAGGAAAAATTGGAATCACTAGAGTATCGTTTCCACTTCTTTTGCTTTCTTAATAAGAGGTAGTTTTGTATGTGGTAGGTGTGATGATGAGGTTTAGAGATAGTGGGGATGGAGCAAGTACTATTACATATAAGCATCACTTAACCACTCCAGAGAGTTCCATAGATGTATTTGGAAACTTTACTTTGGGGCAGGGAAGGACCTTTGCACCTTTGTCCCAGTACCCGCCTAATTGCATTTGAAGAGCCATATTACTAGGGGGTTGATCACCAGCTGATTAATTTCCTTCTATCATAGCAATCCAGGACAGCACTTTGGAAGGCATGGAGGAGTTGCTTCATGTTGGTGGAAGAAATAGCCAAATGTATGAAATCCTAAATTTTTTGAAGCAATAAAATTTGGAAACGTCCACCTGACCTTTCTTAACTTTTAACATAGCAATGACAATTTGGATCGACATTGCCTCTGATATGTACAGATGTACAAATCTGTCTTATCAGTTGTTCAGAGCCATTCTGAGCTTGGAGTCCGCCTCTGGATTTCTATAATTGGAAGAAATCAGAAACTGGTAGAGAAAACATTACTGCTTTTCCTGCTATGTGAGATCTAAGAAGGGTGGCTTTTACAGTCAGCTTCATTTAAATGATTCTATATGCTCAGAATCTGTCAGGTGTGTTTCCTGGAGGTAGGCCACCTGAACGCAATCTTTTTCAAGTGGCAAGATATCTTTTTTCCCCCTATTTATTGAGCTATGAATTCCTCTAGTGTTTTGCTGAATTACTCTCCAGGTGCTCATTAAAGCTAATCAACTGAGTAAATAATATAGAATGAAGAGAAAAAAGATCGGCAATAAAATACTAAAAAAAAAAATAAAGCTGCTTTGGTGCATCATTATAATTAAGTTGTCTCACTATTCCAATCTCAGAACACATATGCATTAACTCAGAAAAAAAAAGCAATCTTCCTTCAATAAGTCAAACATAAATTGCAAACTTTAAATGAGTCAAGATTGATTTCCAAAGGATTAGAAGAAACACAATATACATAAAGCTTTGTGCAGAGAGCAGAGACATTGAGACAACAGTAATGGATACAAATTTGAGTCAATTTCACTCCCACTGGCACCACAGCTGTAATTGACAAAATGAAAACCCTTCTTTTCCTCATGCTCAGAAATGTGTTCCTAAGATACAGGAAGTTTAGCGGAACAAAGCAGTTTTCAGCAAATTGATAAACAGCATATAAAAAAGAGTCAACTACAGAAAATAGCCTGCATTAAGTTAATATCGGACTGCAAAAATTACAATAGATACTAAAAGAAAAGAAAAAGAAATGGAGTCTCACTCATGTATGTATAGGACACTGAACCAAAATCCAGAGGGTGTAGTAGAGATAATAGTCAGACACTGAATTTGCAGGTGAGGTACCTTTACAAAGATGAAACTTGAGGTTGGAGAGTCATTTCCAAGGGCATGCTAGGTGGAATTTTAACTAGCTGTTCAGAGCTAGTTGTAAATTTTCACTGTGAACATTTATACTTAAAGAACAAGGAAGTACTATAAATTAGGGATTGATTTATTGTTTTGGTAATTTCTAGATTTAAGAAAATGATGGCAAACAATTAATATTATAGATGAAACTTAAAAGTGCACATCCTCTCCCATCTCCCCACAATCTGGTTGTTACCAGCACATCTCTCTTATGACTGAAGGACATAAGAGAAATGTGCTGGTAACACGTGGTAGCTAGCTCAAATTCTTAATTCCAGCTCTGCCAATGCTTCACATCATCTTTCTAAACCTCACTTTCTATAATCTATGATACAGTAATGATAAGCACATCCCAGGCATATCATGCCATTTAGTGAGTAGGATCTTACAGGGTAAAAAGACTTCAACTTGCTCCTTATTCTGTCTTAAAAAAAGATAGAGGGTATCCCCCCCAAAAAACCCAGTTTCTCCCCAGATTCTCTTTCTATCTCCCTCCCTCCCTCCCTTCCTCTCTGTATATGTATTTATTCATAAACAACATGTGGTCTAAAGTTTGTAAAGTGGAATACATCAATAAACAAAGTTGCATATGAGATAATATTTTGTGGTATGGTGTTACAAACTGTGGAGCAAAATAGAAATTAGAGCCTTAACTAGGTTAAGTAGGTAGATACCTAGACAACTGTATTTCTAAAATGATAAGGATTTCTCTAGTAAATCCCAGAATTCTCCTCCTCTTGTGAATTTGGTTGATTCAATAGAATGGAATATCTATATGGGCACAGGCAATATCAGCAAACCTTTCTCCCACTCCCACCAGAATCTTAGAACTATCTCCATTCTCCATTAGTCTTCTTTCTTACCCAAAGAAAGGAGCTACAAAATAATCTAGCTTTAAAGTGTCTTAGAAATAATAGTTAATAGTTTCATATATAGCATATGTTATGGGAGTTATCCCAACTCCCAGTGCCACTTATGGGATGGATCCCCAGGATGTAGTTATTATACCTCCCCTCAGGATATTAGAGTTAAGTGTCTAGAATTGGGATGGATTGGGTTTTGTTTTGTTTTGTTTTACTTTAAAATACTATATAACTCATGAATCCCAGTGACTTGCTTCCCATCATGATTGTCAGTTGATTATCATTTAATGGGCTTGACTTAATTAGCTTTTAAGGTAGGGGTATTTACTAATTTTATGTTGGTACCAAAAAAAAGAAAAAGGAAAAAAAAGTCTGTGACATTCTGATCCTAGGGGAAAAGTGAACTTAGCTTAAAGAGTATATGTGGTAAAAGTGTAACTCACAGCTCTTGGAAGTCTTGCTTGAACCCTTAAGCTATTCTCCTTAAGTATTATGTAGCTTGCTTTTGGAGGGATATACTCTCCAGGAGTGGACAGGCAATAATCCCACTGTACTTTGCCTTTGTCAGACTGCAACTGCAGTATTGTGTTCACTTTACAATTTAAGAAGGACATGGCTAAGATAGAGAGTGCTCCAGGGAAAACAATTGGGAAATGCCCTTACAAAAGTTCTTGACACATAAAAAATAATTAATTGAAGGAACTGGGCATATTTAGTTGGAGGGAGAAAAAGGACTCAAGAGGGACATGATAGTTCAGGTATTTGAAGGCTTGTCATGTGATGCAGAATTGTTTTCTTTGTCCTTAAAGGGATTAACCAGCAGCAATGAATTGAAGTTATAGAGACAAATTTGGGTTTGATGTCTGGAAAAACTTCCTAAGAATTAGAGCTATCCAAAATTGGAAATGATTGCTTCTAGAGGTGCTGGGTTTCTCCTCCTTTTAAAAGTCCTTAAACAGAGACAAGATGACTGATCACTTCTTAGATATAAAGAGGATTCTTTTGGGTATCAGTTGAGCCAGATAACTGTTAACGTTCCTTAAGACTCTTAAATATTGTGATATTTTATTTTTCCTTGAAAGTAAACAGGCTTTACGATTATATAGCCTTTCTTTGCTGAGCCTTGAATCTGGGTCCATTCTCTTGGACTTTTAAGACTTTTGGCTGTTGGTCTTAATTTAATTTCTTGGACTCAAGACTTTTACAGACTTCTGGCTGTTGTTCCCAAAACATTTTTTAGATGCTGATGGGAATATGGGAAATCCCCTATCCTCCAGTCCTTCTGAAGTTCCAAAGGTGCGCTTCTAGTCAATTGTGGGGTGGAGTTTTGAAATCAAGCTTGAGATACAGGATTGTGCTTCTCCTCTGTCTCCACTTATTCCTTCTCAGGGGTTTTGGCTAGAATGCCTGCTTAGATTCTGATTCCAGCTAGCTATCTAATTTTATACAGAACAAAGGGGGCATGATCAAGTCCCTCAGGCAATGTGAACAGATTTTTCTGTAGTACTTTAGAGAGTGACATAGGCCATGTTACAACCTAGGGAATGATTGAGATGTGTTCCTAAATGATAAATGGATGATTTTGACTTTATCCTTGCATATAAATAAAGAAGCTGAAACCCATATTAATGAAGTGATTTGATCAATATCACATAGTTAATTGGAAATTTGGGACCAGAATCCATGTTTCTTAACTCCCATTTGAGCACTCTTTCCAGTATACAAGGTTATCCCTTTTACCTAACCAGAATAGTTTAGTGCAAAACTTCCTAAATTGTGGCTCATATCCTCATATCCCCATGTGAGAGTCACCATAAAGTAAAAGGTATCAAATATTCTGTTAAGATTTGATTCTTTATGTAAAAATAAACAATCACGCCATCTGAGTATGCAGATTTGCTTTCATCTTTAAAAAATGGTAAAATTATATGTATACCAAATTTCTTTATGCTTTATTATCAGTAAAGGTTTGATTTGTTTACTTATTTTATGTGCCTATATACGTGGGGTCTTGGGTGAAAAGGGATATTTAGTGGTAAAAGTTTAAGTAGTCCTTGTGTAGTGGAGGCTTTGATTGATAGAAAGATAAATAGATAGATACATGGATAGATAGATAGACAGACAGACATAGATAAGATACATAGGTTTTGAAACCAAGAAGATTATGCTTCAGGTCTCTGATACATACTTGCTATGTGACTGAGGAAGTCATTGAACCTCTCAGTGAAGCACTGAGTGGTCCACAGTCAATTGTAAGTTGCAGAATCCAAAACTGTAGGCTTCAGAAAAGGTGTTGACTTGCATTGGTAGAGGGAGCTTCCCAATCTGAGTTTCTTTTTATTTTATTTTATAATTTTAATTTTTTTTTTTTGCTGAGGCAATTGGGGTTAAGTGACTTGCCTAGGGTCACACAGGTAGGCAGTGTTAAGTGTTTAAGGTCAGATCTGAACTAAGGTCCTCCTGACATTCAAAGCTGGTACTCTATCCACTGCACCACCTACCTGACCCTTGAGTTTCTTAAATCAATAAAATCATCAATCCAGTCTATAGCCCTATTCCAGCGTTTTTAGGGCAGAATATTGTTGTTTAGGCATTTCAATCGTGTCCCCATTTGGAATTTTCTTGGCAGAGATATTGAAGTGATTTGCCATTTCCTTCTTCAGCTCATTTTACAGATGAGGAAATTGAGGCAAAAAAAAATGGGTTAAGTGCCCAGTTTCACAAAGCCAGAAAAAGTTTCAGAAACTCAGGAAGACAAGTCTTCCTAACTCCAGGCTTGGCACTCTACTTATTGCATCACCTAGCTACCCAAGACCAGAGTGAGTATATGGCAATGCGGTAAGCCACTTTAGGAAAATTGTCAAGCCCTGAAGTAATGGAAAGGACAATAGGCTGAGTCAGGAGACCTGCATTCCACTCTAGCTCAGCCACTATTTATGAGTAGATTACAGGCTCTTCACACCTGACTTTCTTCAGTTAAATTTAGATAAATGCCACCTGCACTGCCTATCTCAGAGAATGATTTTTTTGGGGAGTTATTTTTAAGTATAAAATGAGACAAAATATAAAGATGATTTTAAAAGGTAAAAGCACTTGACAAAGTCAGAGTATTTTGATGGTAAACTTTCTTGAGCCTTTTATAATTTTATATTAGCCAGTCTTCTGAGATGATATCTGAGGAGCTGGTGTCAGAGTCTATTCATCTGCATGCCACCCGCCATAGTCCTTATATTTATAAACTTTCTGGTGAGACACATGACGAAACATGACCAGGAGAAAGGCACATTGGGGAAAGAGAATCTTTTTGTTTTAGACACCACTCGAATATGAGTATCCTCTTAAGTATTACAAGTGCTCCTTGATGGTGTAATATGGCTAAGCCCTCCTTTATTGTAAGAATTAGGTCATATCAGTGTAATTTAGGAGTGATTGGTTTCTATTGTGCATTCTCTCTGAAAGATTTCTAATCAATGTGAATGACAACCTTGGGTCTGTGTTTCATCTGATTAATTTTTTCTGCTTTGAAAAGAAATAGAGGTGAGACTCTTTTAAGCAGAGTCCTAGAGATATCTACCAGTGAATCAGAAAACATTTATTACTCACCTACTATTTTTTTTCATGATTTCTTTGTAGTATAGTTTTATTCATTTATTCATCTGTTATCCATTTATACATTCATTTACCTAATCACCCATTCACTCTTTCATCCACCTTCTTACTTGTTTATGTATTCATCTATCTTTCTGTTTATCTGTCTCTCTATTATTTATCTTTCTGTTTATCTATTTATTTATCTATCTTCTATCTTTCTACCTACCTATTTTTCTGTCTGTCTATCTATCTATCTACCTATCTGTCTGTCTATCTGTCTATTTGTGTCTGTCTTTCTATTTACCTATGTATGTATATATGTATTTATCTATCTTTCTAACACCTGTTATCTTCTGTCTATCTTTCTACCCACCTATCTACCTATGAATCTGTCTGTGTATGTATGTATGTATGTATGTATGTATCTATCTATCTATTTATCTGTCTGTCTGTCTATCTCTCTACTTGTTTATCAGACCTGTCTTTGTCAGGTGGCAAGCATAGTAGATATTTACAATCCAATTCCACTCCTATGATTTCTTATAGGAAAGCTTAAACTTGATCCCTTTCTGACCTGGGATCATTTGCCTCTCCTTGGGCAGCCTGGTGGCACCTACTCTGCCAAGTAGTAACTAGCTATAAAAGTAAAGTATAAATAAATAAATAAAATATATAGAAAAATAAAATAGAAGCATATCGCAGAAATAACCAGCCAGGACCCTAGAGAACTGATGATAAAAGAATGCTACCCAGCTTCTGATAGAGAGATATTGGAAAGGTACACAATGAGATGTGTTTTCATGCAAGATCAAAATATGAACTTGTTTTGTTTTACAGTACTTAGTTGTTGCAAGGAAGAGTTTTAAAATTTATTTTTCATGAAGTAACTTGGGGAGATAGTGATGATGATGCCAACAAAAAATAAGAAAAATATTGTCATTAAAATTTTTTTAAATGACAGAAGAGAATCGAAGCTCAAAGGGAGAGAGACAAGCAGAATAGCTTTAAAACTAACATGCTGAATTTGTCATCTCTCTAACAATAACAACCCCTGCATCCACTCCCCCTCCTTATCTCAACTTCAGTCCCAGGGATACAGTCTGGACTAAGTTCAGCCCTGGAGGAGTCTGACCACTTAAAAGAAGAATCAGACTCCTTTCTTCACATTCTCTCTTAAGGACCCCAAAATAATTTATTTAAGGTTTAATTAGGTTGTGGCTCATATTGAAAGGTTTCTACAAAAGGGAGAGTAGAAAGGTACTTAAATATACTAAATGAATCAGATCTGGGACCCAAATTTATTTCCTGTTTCTAAAAGAAATGCTAAAGGTCACAAAAGATTCAATATTGCCCAAATTGGTAGAATGACTTAAAACAGGATTCAGTAACTTAAGTTATAACTACTTTTACAGCCTTCTGGGAGGCTGAGGCTTAAGCCTTATCAAACCATAAAACCATTTGCAGGGCACCTGTTTGGCAATTTGACAAATCCCTCTGCTTGCCACCAGAGGCTTAGTCTTCTCTATCACTCCTCCAATGCAGCATCTTACCACCAATCAGTTCCATTTATTGTACTCAGGGCCCCTAGACCTATGGAACTCATAAGGTCTCTACCAAACCTGAACAGGTTCACTTTGAGAACAATATTAGGTCACCTACTATGGAGAGAAATATAAAACAGATAAAGCAGACAGGATCCAGGTTTAGGATTGCTTAGTTGAGTCCCACACCATGAGCACATGGGCAGCTCATCCCCTCATACCCACAAGGAGAATGTGGTAACATAGAACATAGCTTCTTAAATTGTGGCTTGTGACCTATATGAGGTAACAATCAAATATGGGAGTCACAAAAAATTTGGCAACAGTGAAAGCTATCAGATATTCTGCCAAGATTTGATTCTTTTATGTAAAAATCCATCCATCTCATTAGCATGCAAATTTGCTTTCATCTCTAATAAATGGTAAAATGACATGTATAGCAAAGAATTGTTTTAAAATAAATTTCTTTATGATTTATAACCATTAAATGTTTGATTTGTATACCTATTTTATATACTTATATCCCCAGGGTTGTATAAAAATTTCTTGAGCAAAATGCAAGGGTGGCAAGTGGAAAAAGTTTAAAAAGCCAGGGTGGCAAGTGGAAAAAATTTTAAAAGCCCTGACATAAAGTACTATGTGCTACAACTAAGAATGGAAACAAGAAAGCAAACTGGAAGCTTTCTTTTTTTAATAATAGCTTTTAATTTTCAAAATATATGCAAAGATAATCTTTACCATTCATACTTGCAGAACTTTGGGTTCCAAATTTTTCTTCCTTTCTTCTCCCTACCCCCTTCCCTAGACAAAAGTAATCCAATATATGTTGAACATGTGCAATTCTACTCTACATATTTCTACATTTATCATACTGCACAAGAAAAATCAGATCAAAAAGGAAAAAAAAATGAGAAAGAAAAAAAGCCAGCAAGCAACAATGAAAAAGGTGAAAATACAATGTTGTGATCCACATTCAGTGCCCACAGTCCTCTCTCTAGATACAGATGGCTCTCTCCATCAGAAGGTTATTGGAAATTGGCTTGAATCACCTCATTATTGAAAAGATCCACGCCTAACAGAATTGATCATTGTATAATCTTGCTGTTGCTGTGTACAATGTTCTCTTGGTTTTACTCACTTCAGTTAGCATCAGTTCATGTAAGTTTCTCCAGACCTTTCTGAAATCACCCTACTGATTAGTTATTGTAGTACAATAATATTCCATAATATTCATATATCATAACTTAATAATAAGCCTTCCCCAGCTGATGGACATCCATTCAATTGGAAACTTTCTTTCTTTCTTTTTTTTTTTTTTTTTGCAGAGGCAATTGGGGTTAAGTGATTTGCCCGGGGTCACACAATTAGGAAGTGTTAAATGTCTGAGGCTAAATTTGAACTCAGGTCCTCCTAACTTCAGTACTGGTTCTCTATTGTGCCACCTAGTTGCCCCAGAAACTTTCTTTAAAAAGAAAATTACACACAATACTTCATCCTGGCTGCTGCTGTGAATGGGAAAAGTCAAAGTAACACCTAAGATTTGTCACTCTATTCCAAGAGAGGGACTTTCAGGGCTGAATCACTACATGGTAGTAGCTAGGAATTTGTCATTTATATACCTAAATGCCAAGCCACATGTATGGTCTGCTGGAAGTCAGATGCTGATGATCAGTGGGATGTCCCTCATTATACTCAGTTAAAATAATAATAAATAAATATATATAATAAATTCACATTTTCACATATCCTCTTTTTCTATTCTATTTTGCACATGTAAACGTTCAAATTTATTGGAGTCTGCCAAGCTCAGAATAAATTTTAAAAAGAAAACAAACATCATATAAAAGCAAAAGGCTTATTCTTTTTTTTCTTTCACTGAGGCAATTGAGGTTAAGTGACTTGCCCAGGGTCACACATCTAGGAAGTACTAAGTGTCTGAGGCTGAATTTGAACTCAGATCCTCCTAACTTCAGGGCTGGTGCTCTATCTACTTGCACCACCTACCTGCCTCCTGCTTATTCTTTTTTTTTAAGTAAACTTTTTTTCCCCTCAAAAAAGAAACATGTGACAGAGACAAAAGAGATATATAGAGCCAAATGGAAACATTTGTCCAGCTGCAGAATACCCTTCCACCCTCCTGGAATGGTCCAAAAGGCCCCAAAAAAGTTCTTCTAGAACCCAGACTTCTGAAAGTTTGATCCCTCAGCACTGGTATCAGACATTTAGTGAAGTCCAGCCGCATGTGAAATACTATAGAGAGGAAAGCATGAGTATTGAAAACAGGAAAAAGTGCAGAAAGAGTGGTGGTAACTTAGTCTGGGGAAGAAAAAGCAGGAAGTCACTTCCATTCAACAATGGGACCAGAAGGAAGATGGAACTAAAATGGAAGTAATGAGGTCAGACCCTTCTGGCTATCAATTCACAGACTGCTGCAATGTATTATTCCCAAACAAAGCTGCAGAATCATCTTCTCTGGATTCTTACCAAAAGGAATAAACAATTATCCGTCTGACAAAATGTGGCCTGGCTAGGATCTCAAACTGACACCATCATTGCTCTCTCCTCCAGCCACTTGGGGTGCTATGGATACCGATGCCTTTATTATGTCCATGCCATCCAATGGCATCTGGGTGGAGGCAGTGACATTCATGCAATGACTAGGTCACACTAACCCAATTATCTCCATCTAATGAATCGGCTGAGGTTCATGGTCAGAAATCACTGTCCATTCTTATGTAAGGCTAGTCAGATTTAAGAGCAGAATGACCTCATGCAGCCCTTACCACATCTATGATAATGTTGAACAGAAGATTAAACATCAGTGCTAAATGACTAATATGGAACAGCTCCTGGTAATGGAAATAAGAATTATTATTATTATTATTAAAATCAACAGGAGGTTACACACAGTAAGGTAGCAAACATTTATCTAGTACCTACCATTTGCCAGGCACCATGCTAAGTATTTTAAAAATTATTATTCATTTGTTCCTCACAACAACAGTCTGAGGTAGGTGCTATTAATTATTCCTCTTTCAAAATTCAGGAAACTGAGGCAGATGGAGGTTAATTGATTTGCCCAGGGCCATAAAGCTAGTAAGTGTCTGATGCCGGGTTTGAACTTGTCTTCCTGTCTATTCATTGTCATAGTGACAATTTGCGTTGGTAACTTTTTTTTCCCAAAACATTTTCACATAAATAATATTTCATTCTCAAACTATCTTTTTGTGATTTGTAAGGTAGATGTGGTCACTTAGGTACTGAGGGGCCTATGTGACCTCCTCAAAGTCATGTACCTAATTGATTAAAGTTCTAACTTTCTTTCTCTTAAACTATGGTACCTCCCACCCAACTGACTCTATAGGGAAATACTAGTGTGGAGAAACTTGGCGGGAACCCAAGCGTGGGCAAGGCAGAGTGCCAAGATTGAGCAAGCAGAGAGATTCTGAGGATGAAGATCATGAGGGTCAAGATCTTTTGTTTAGCTTTCTATATAGCATCTCTATATTCTGTCCATATGAGAAAATTTTTAATAGTGGGTTTGCTCTTCAGAGGCCAATGCAATATTTTCACTCTGCCTATATATATTATATATGTGCATATGTACATATGTTGGTGTAAATTAAACTGAAATAACTAGAAATACAAATTAAGAAACAAAAAAGTGAAAGTATACAAAAATGTATATAATCTGAACTACTTTTTAAAGTAAATGTGTGTATGTGGGATTGTGGGTTGTGGGTTGTGGGTATGGGTATGGGTGTGTGTAGTGCTGATTTCATTGATTACTCCTTATCTCAGTCAAGCCATTTAACTTTTCTGTGCCTCAGTTTCCACTTCTGCAAAATGAAAGCATTGAACTCCAATTTCTGAGGTCCCCATTACTAAAAGCATAAAGTGACTTGTTCAGGGTCACATAGCTAGTAAGTATCTGAAAAAAGTCATCCAAACCCCAAGTCCAGTGCTCTATTCATTATACTGCTTATCTGCTTAGGACTTATAGGTATCATATTAATGGTATAATACTTCTGTAAATATAATAATGAATTTAATCATTCTCTGATTATTGGATATATAGGTTGTTTCTGCTATTTTGCTACTGCAAATAGAGTAGCTACATTTTTTTTAAACAGATAGAACCTTTTATGGTTCTTGAGGAACATAAAGGAAAGAAATGAGTGAGTGGGTCAACACAAAGGATTAGTTTGGGGATTCAATTTTGTCATATCATTTGTCATATCATACTTTGAATTGTACAAATGATCATGAAATGTACAAATGATCATTTTGTAACTGTTCCAGAGGCACACAAGTGGGAAATACTTCAAATTCAGGCAGAGTAACAGACTGTATGTTTGTTGTTGTAGCTTAGTTCAATCTACAATTGCACCATTCAGGTTGCTAATTTGTTGGCCACAATAAATCTCAAAGAACTTCTAAGTTGTAGAAGTTTGCAATATGCTTTGGTGGATGGGATATTTACATAGAAGAAAGTGCAGATCTTTGAAATATTTTAATAATATGAACACATAGATTGTTCATGAGGATTTATCTTATACTTTGCTACTTGTTAAAGTCATTTATTACCTTGATTAATTTCTGGAAGTTTATTAGATTTTCTAGATGTATAATCACCTCATTTGCAAACTGATAGGATAATCTCTTCATTGACAATGCTTGTTCTTTATCCTTTTATGCCTTATTACTAGTTCATATTTCTAAAATTATGCTAAATTCAGAAGTAGCAAAACCAAATTATCTTTCTTTGTACCTGTGTTAAGCAGGAATTCTCTCTGCTTGAAAATAGCTCCTGCTGGTATCCGCAGTCCACTACTGTTTCACATAGCTGCTTCTATCTTTATTGAGCTTTTGGTTTGCCTATCTATTCTGCAAGACTAGCTCCATAGAGATCATCACTAATTCTCTATCTTGCTTCCATGGCTTCTCAATCCTCAAACGTCATCAGCCTACATGGTGGTTACAAATTGCCTCAAGAGAACTGAAGTCTTTATTCTCTCTCCCAAAGAGATTTATGCCTTAATCCTAGACCACCTGGGAAGTATGGTCCTTCTCTTATTTTAACTCTGTCTATTAAATCCTGTATGCCTCTTGGGAAATGTAGTCTTTTCCCTTTCCCTTCCCCCTAGCCACATCTCTTATATGTTTTCTGGGACTCCTAATAATTTTGAGATTTTCTCTCCCGCCTCTTTCCTTGACATTTTTAACTTTCACCTGCATTGCTTCCAAATCTTTCTCCATTTGAGTTATTTTCTGAGCTTACTTTTCTATTTTCTGTCCTCCACAGTATTACTTCTGTGCTTTTAGCTTCTTCCATTGCAATTTTAAAATTCCCTATGCTATTTTACATTTTGATGACTTTTTTCCATTTGAGATTTCTTAGCCATATTCTGTTCTGCCCTTAATTTTCCCCCATACTTTTGCTACTTTAAAATCTTTTATTTCTTGAGTATGTCTGTTATTCATTTGAGCTTGGTTCTCAGGATTTCCAATTTTTTATGGTTGGTTTTTTATAAGGTTTTGAATGAATGAATGAATGAATGAAAAAGGTTTTATTAAGCTCATATATAAAGAAAACACTGGGAATTTAAAAAAGACAAAAATTGATATATATTTCTTCTGTTGCTTTTTTCTTTGGCTTCTTTTACTTTGTGTCTTTGTTTTAAATATATCAGAACTCTTTAGTTAATAGTGACTTTTTAAAATTTTCTTATAAAGTTTTATATGGATTTTCTCTTGTTTTAATTGTTATTTTTTGAAGACTTGGTGATTCTATTCCCTTGCTACCACGTAATCTAAGACCTTTTTCTTGAAAAAAAAAAAGGCATTTATTTATGTTTCCCTCTCCCTTCCCAATATTTTCCTTCTAAGAGGTGGGGGGGATGGGGCTGGGAAATTTTAGGACATCTGGATTTCTGCCCTTGACCAGGCTCAGGAATTTTAAACCTCATCCTCATGTACTGATTCATAGAGAGATACACAGCAGAGTTAAATAACAGCTGAACTACAAATCTCGTCTCCTCTGTTTGGCCTTTAAAGTTCTTCACAGCCTGGCTCCAAGCTACCTTTCTAGGCTTATTATAGATCACTCCCCATTCATTCTTTGTGTGGTCCAGCAAAATAGCCTTCTTGCTGTTCCTCACACACACTATTGTGTCTCACATCTCTGTGCATTTGCATAGTTGGTCCCCTAGGCCTACAATGCATTCCCTTCTCAGCTCACTAGTTTCTGACAAGTTCACCTCATTATCACCTTCTAGATGAGACCTTTCCTGATTGTGTCCAGCTGCAAATGCCTTCTCATCCCCTCCAAAGAATAGTTTGTACTTTGTATGTACAATTTTTTCACATATTGATATAGATACATTTATTTTCCCCAATAGAATGTTATCTCTTGAGGGAAAAGTGTTTCTTTTTTTAAATTTATTTTTTATTAAAGCTTTTAATTTTCAAAACACATGCACAGATAATTTTTCTACATTGACCCTGTGTTCCAAATTTTCCCTTCCTTCCCCTCACCCTGGCCCCTAGATGGCAAGCAATCCAATATATGTTATATATGTTTAAATATTTGTCAAATCCAATATAGGTAAACATATTTATACAATTATCATGCTGCACAAGAAAGATCAGATCAAAAAGTAAAGAAAATGAATAAGAAAATAAAATGCAAATGAACAACAACAAAAAGAGTGAGAATGTTATGTTGTGATTACCACTCATTTCCCACAGTCTTCTCTCAGGGTGTAGATGGCTCTCTTCATCACAAGATCATTTAAACTGGCCTTAATCATCTCATTGTTGGAAAGAGTCACGCCCATCAGAATTGATCATCATATAATCTTGTTGCTGTGTATAATGATCTCCTGGTTCTGCTCACTTCACTCAGCATCAGTTCATGCAAGTCTCTCCAGGCCTCTCTGAAATCGTCCTGCTGGTTGTTTCTTACCAGAACAATAATATTCCATAATTTATATATACCATAATTTATTCAGCCATTCTCCAACTGATTTGCATCCTTCAGTTTCCAGTTTCTTGCCACTACAAAAAGGGCTGTCACAAACATTCTTGCACATGTGGGTCCCTTTCCTTCCTTTAAGATCTCTTAGTGATATGAAACCAGTAGAAACACTGCTGGGTCAAAGATTATGAACAGTTTTATAACTTTTTGAGCATAGATCCAGATTGCTCTCCAGAATGGTAGGGTCTGTTCACAGCTCCACCAACAATGCATCAGTGTCCCAGTTTTCCCATATCCCCTCCAACATTCATCATTATCTTTTCCTGTCATTTTAGCCAATCTGACAGGTGTGTAGTGGTATCTCAGAGTTGTCTTAATTTGCGTTTCTCTGAGCAATAGTGATTTAGAGGAACTTTTCATGACTGGAAATGGTCTTCATCTGAAATTTGTCTGTTCATATCCTTTGGCCATTTATCATTTGGAGAATGGCTTGAATGGAAAGAGTGTTTCTCTTTGTTACCTGGCACATAGTAGATATTTAATAAACGCTTTACCAATTAATTAATAGAATCTACTCCCTTCTCTTAAGAATGACTCTTTGCTGAAAAGGAAAGCTTTAAGAAAGACTATTTCTTTTATAGGAAACTAAAGTTTTCCAAGTAATTGAAACAAGTTTAAAAACTTACTTTTAAAACTCAGGTTTGGTTTTTAAAGATTGTTGGGCAAAGAGAAAAATGGCCAAGTAGTGACTGCAACCTAGAACAGTTCTATATATATCCATACAAAATTTCTCTCCCAACTGAACGCAAACTCCAAAATAGTTTTATTTCCAGCTTTGTATGCCCCCTGACTGGCACACAGTAGGTCCCTGATAACTGATTGCTTATTTAAGAAAAGATTCTCCAAGCTCTGGCCTAAGGGAGACAGAAAAAAGATTTATATTTGGAGGAGTGAATTGAGTACGCAGGGAGATGGAATTAAAAATCAACTTGTCCTGCCTTTCCCTTACCCAGAGAGGGATAAGTAGCTGGCTGCTTCCTTAATTTACCCTTCATCTGTCTGGTCAAATATCAAGCTATTTTGTCTGAAGATGCCCTAGCAAGAACTCACTTGCTATTTCAAAGTTATTTTAAAGCAGGAAAATGAGAGGATGAGGAGAAAATGGAAGTCCAGAGAATAAAGTATATTATCAAAGGAATAAATGTCATTTTTGTGGAGCCTTCCGATTTGCAAAACATGCATACACATTCTCCTTAAATCTAACCACAGTCCAGTGGAGTAAGTTCCTCAACATGTCAGGATATCCAAAATCTCTTTTGATACAGGGAGGTCCACAAATGATATAGAACATTATGTATCTACTTCTTCTCCAATCCCCCTCCCTCCTTCCCCTTTCCTACTTTCTTACACCTGTCCCTTCCCCTTACCACCTCCTTATCCCTTTTCCATTATTTTCCCCACTTCTACCTTATAGAAATCTATCTTCCATGTTGGAAGATTTTCTTCGGAGACAGCACTTGGATTGTTTATCTGTTAGTACTTAATCTGTTTGACCAGCCCACCTCTCTTGTTGATGAGTCTTCCTGGGTAATATCTTTTATGTCACTTGATGCTTGAGTGATCATAGGTAATAACTTACATCCTATTTATACCTACAATATCTCTTCATTGCCTTTGGATCACTAACAATTCTGTTATTTCAGAGATTACAGCGCTTCATGATTTGCAGCCACATAGCATGGGTGGACAGACATTGATGTTTCCATAAATGTGTTTTTCTTTGTTTATTTGTTCATTTTCATCAAAGTCAGTCAACAAAACATTTATTGAAGAAGCCTTTTCTGATTCCTCTTAATGCTAGTACCTTCCTTCTAAAATTAGAAAGCTTGCTTATACATAGTTGTATATTGTCTTTCCCATTAGACTGAACTTCTTAAGAACAGGGACTTTGTATCCTTCAGGCTCACAGGAAGCACTTAATAAATGTTTAATAACTGATTATTGTTGTTCAGTCATATCTGAGCCATCATGACTGCAAGAGACTGGATGGTTGTCATTTCCTTCTTCCACTCATTTTACAGATAAGGAAACTGAGGCAAACAAGGTTAAGTGACTTAGTAGGCTCACATAGCTAAAAAGTGTCTGAGGATGGATTTAAACTTAGGTCTCTCTGACTCCAGGCCTGAACCTTTGTCCACTGTACCACCCAGCTGATCCTTGATTGATTGATTGACTGTCTACTATGTGTTAGGCACATCTACTAATGAGTTTATTAACTGACTCTTACTTGGTTCTAAGCCCTGAGGATAAATAGGGAATAAAGAGTAAGGAGAAAGTAACAGAACAGGGGCTAGTGACATGGATTGGAGCAGAGATGTAGTAGAGCAAGATATAAAAAGACTGGAAAGGTAGGAAGGGTCAGGTCATTAATGGCTTTAATAACTTCTATATTCAAAAGATTTTATATTTGTTCCTAGAGGTTATAGGGAGTCACTGGAGTTAATTGAACAGGAGGAGACACAAGGTTAGATTTTCACTTAAGGAAACTCCCTTTGACAGTTGAGCAGAGGATTGATGGGAGTAGGGAGAGATGAGTCAGTGGTACTAACCAGCAGGCTACTGCATTAGGCCAGACATGAAGTAGTAAGGGACTGCACTAGGACAGCACCAGTATTAAAGGAAAAAAAAGGGTTGTATATACATGATACTACTAAGATAGAATTGATAGGAGCTGGCAAAAGAAAAGTACTATATAATTTCTGAAATGCCGCCTTCTTCCTTTTATTAAATTCTGTGCCCAGCTCACTGTCCAAATAAGGTATTTGTACAAGATAGGTGTCCTAAAGGATTAGCTCAGTGGGGTGTCCATCTAACTGCAAATTAGTCTAGAAAAATAGGCATTTTTTTATCAACTGGAGTTTTTCCTCTGTGGATTGTTGGGCTGAACTCTTTTGAATTGTTGCAAATCTCTTTGGGAAGGTTCCATAATTATTTGGAGACTTGACCTCATCAGAATAATGCTGTCTGCAAATATGAGTTTATGGATGACCTCACCAATTATATGGAATTCCTCTATAATTTTGACTCTGGATTATATATACTGCATG
The DNA here is from genome assembly GCA_023553655.1 of Myrmecobius fasciatus. NCBI lineage: Eukaryota > Metazoa > Chordata > Mammalia > Dasyuromorphia > Myrmecobiidae > Myrmecobius > Myrmecobius fasciatus. Next base: position 118,136 of record JAJPUD010003678.1, on the reverse strand, counting down.
ACAGAGACAAACTTCTTGGCTGATCGAATGTTTCCTTATTTTATGTTTCATTTCATATTAACAATTGGAGGATCACTGAACAATGATTCTTGGCTATTAGTCGATTTCATTTTTTGTGTTATTCCACGTTTGTCGTGTTCAGTCTCTTCTATCTTCTGGAAGAATGACTATTTTCTATTATGTTTAAATCTTCTATCCTCTCATATGTCCGCCTTCCCAATAAAATTACTAAATCTAACAGAATATATTGGCTTAGTTGGAAGGAACTTCTTAAATTCTTTTTTCTCCTGAGGCAATTGGGGTTAAGTGACTTGCCCAGGTCACACAGTTAGGAAGTTAAATTATTTATAGAAATTTATCAATTTTTAGGGGGTCTTTTTGTTTTTGACACAATTGGAGTTAAGTGACTTGCCTAAGGTCACACAGTTAGTAAGTGAGGCCAATTTGAACTCAGGTCCTCCTCACTCTAGGGTTGGTGCTCTTTCCACTAAAATAGATGAATTTTTTTTTCATGGTAGCATGGTAGTCTTATGCTCATCATGAAGACTGCTAAGGCAAGATGCTCAAATATCCCATGAAATGATGATTCTTCTTGTCTTTGAGTGAATGATGAAACCAATTCTAATCATTTCTTTGTTCACACATCAGAGAAAATCAGCTATATTTCCTTTTAGAGAAATCTTCCTTATAACTTTTGGTTTCATTTATAGCAGAATGTCAATATTGATACAGTTAATTTCTTCTAGTAGCACATTAACTTGATTGTTGAACAAAGATCTCATGATGAAAATATCAATGTTTAAATTAAGATTTATAGATGGTTTAAACATTGTTATTCTTGGTATTCCCTGGACCGATTTCTGACTTTATACCACCATCACTACAGAAGGTAGAAGGGGACACATAGCGAGATAGGTACCATCATAGTTAAAAAAAAAAAAATCACTACTCCAAGTTAAAGGTACAAGTATTGCCATGACAAATCATGTGCTGACTGGCTTATATCAAATGTCAACTGGCTTACATAGAAAGAGATCTGTGGGGAAGAGAACTCTATAAGCCATTTTCTCATCATTCACTGAAAAGGCAGGGACAATTAAGTTGGACTACAAATTGTTACTAGGTAGGAGGTGGAAATATTCTCTGTATACACATTCAGAGATTACATTGTTCTTAGTGTCTTGGAATATCTTGTAGCCTTGTTCTTCACTGTGATAAGAGGAGCCTCTGTGAAGACAAGAACGAGATATTTAAAGACCTTGCAAAAGAATTGAGAAGAAAGGAAAAACTCAGACACAAAGGACAGTCAATATGTCTTGCTTAATATATGCTGAAATGGAGGCAATTTATAAACTGAGTTATTCATTTCAAGATTAGGGTCATAAAGAACTTCTCTCTCGTTGTCTCCACAATACTATTGGTATTGTCAGCCTTATTTTGTACATTTAAGAAACTGAGGCACAGACAGATTGTAATTTTCTCATTATCACTGAGAAAGTAAATATCAGAAGTGGGATTTTAATGCAGGTTTCTGTCCTCTTCAACCAATGCTCTTTCCACTATACTACATTACATTATGAGGTCAAGGTCAAGGTCATATCTAAACTTTGTATCTTCTCCACTGCATGTGCTCTACACATAATAAATACATAATTATTGTTTATTGAGTAAAAGAATTGATACGTAAGTTATTATGTGAAAAATACTTTTCTTTATTCTCATCTTGAAAATGTGAATATGAGAAAGATGTATCTTAAGTGAACTCATGAGTAAATATGCTATTTATTCTTATCTTGATATTTATTATTTATTCAGAATTTTTGCTCTACTTGTTTTCAGAAACAATTTGAAGTGACTTTTTGCTTCTATAATAAAATACCATTATGAAAATAAAGGAAAAAAGAGAAAAGATTATTATGTTCAGAAGAGGCTAATACAATTTCCAACCAGTTTGTGGAAAGAAAAGACTATATTTGCTGTTTATCTTCTGAAGGGAAACTCTTGTAAATTTCCTTTTTTTAATAAGAAGCCTTGTATTTTACTGAAGGAAAATGAAAGAAGATAGTTTCTGTTTCTATTTGCTTTCCTAACTGGTACTTTTTTTTTTCACATGCTTTAGATTTGCTATAAAATGCACAGCTCAGCTCATCCATACAGATAAGAAAATTCAGTCACCCAAAAGGAGGATACAACCTTAGTTCAGAAGTAGCCTGGGAGCTCAGAAGATGGAGAGTGCCAATTTCAGCTCCACCACAAATTGGTCAGTGAAGGTGACAGAAAAGTCATGTTAGAAGCTATGTCTATACAACACTACTACAATTCTTCAAGAAATTAAAAAAAAAAAAAAGATTTGACAAAGGCAGCTAGATGGTACAGTGGATAGAATGCCAGACTTGGAATCAGGAAGACTCATCTTCTGGTTTTAGACACTTACTAGTTGTGTGACCCCAGGCAAATCACTTAACCTTATTTACCTCGATTTCCTTATCTGTAAAATGGGCTGGAGAAGGAAAAGGCAAAACACTAGAGTATCTTTGTCCAAAAAACCCCAAATGGTGTCAAGAAGAGTTGAACACAATTGAAAAATGATTGAACAATTATAACAGTTGGACTGATCCCTTTGCACAGAAACTTATGTGGCCAATATCATTACATTTGTCTCTATCATGTTTGTGCATTAGGTTCTTTATAGAATACTAGAATCTTAGAACTGGAAGAGAATTTAAGAAATATACCTAGACAAGAATCATGATTTCAACATCTCATAAAAACAAATGGTCATACAGCTCCTGCTTGAAAATTTCCCAAGTGAGAACAGTAACTCCTCTACCAGATATCTCAGTACAGTTTTGGACATCTCACTTGCTAGATAGCATTTTAAATATATTTTCTAATAAAAGTATCTTATTTTTACAAATACATGCAAAGAGAGTTTTCAACATTCACCTTTTCAAAATTTTGTGTTCCATTTTTTACTCCCTCTTTCCCCTTTCCTCCATCTCTAAGACAGCAAGCAATCTGATATAGGTTAACCATATGCAATTCTAGAAAGCATTTTTAAAATAGTAAATCCAAATCTGCCTCTGTGTCATTTCTAATTATTATTCCTTGTTCTCATGATACGGCCCAGTAGCATAAGTTAAATCTTTCTTCAAAATGTCAGCTCTGCATATCCTTGAAGATAGCTACCAAGTTACCAATTTTATAACTAAGGAAACCGAAGTAAAAAGAAGCCAAATGATTTTCCTTGGGATTACACAGTAAGGAAGAATAAACCAAACTTGGGTACAACTCATTTTCTGATAGCAACAGGAGTGCCCATTTTATTTCCCAATGCATTATGCCTGCCAATGAGTCCATCTCTCAAAGGATAAGAAAGGATACTCAACTGCCTACTACACTCCCTTGGTGGCTTTCTTACAGATCTGATAACAAGATGGAATTCAAGATAGATTCCAAATGAACAATCAGACTTTGCCTTAAAACAGCCAAGGGTTGGTCGCATGAGCCAAAAAGAAAAAATGATGTGCAGAGACTTCCATAGCTATTAAGAACTCAGTATTGTGGAGTGGCAAGAGAGTTAGACAGTTATTTCAGTGACATAATTTCAAGTCCCAGATTTGCCTGTTGCTAACTGTCTAACTTTGGACAAACATTTCAGCTCCTTGCACCCTAATTTCTTCATTAGCAAAGCAAATGGGTTGATCTAAATAATATTTTCAGGTAACTTTCTAATCTAACAATATGATTTAGAGACTTTTCCCAGACCAACCTGGTACATAAGCATTTTCCTATTCAGCAATAAATAGCACCATATAAATCATGACCTTGTCAACAATAATAATGATAAAAAGAACTTATATCCATATTAATTTCCCTCAAAAGTCTATGAGGTAGGTGGATGGGAAAAGTGAAAGTCACTTTTGTTTTTCCTAGGGTTACTTGCCAGTAAGTATTAAGTCCCCATACTTTTCTACTAGCCTACTGAAATTGGAACCCAGCTCTCTTGAACCTAGTTTCCCCTCCAACACATTTCCTTCTTATGCTATTTTTTACTGTCTCCATAATGCATATTAGAAACTTAATTCACATGTAATGTACTGCAATATTTCATTCCTTGGAAGCATGAAGACAGGAGATCTGTTAGAGCAATATCTAAAAAGTCTAGTCTAATCCCCAGACTCATCAGGAACATTCATGAAAAAGATTGGATGATGAGTAGAGACATTCCTAGGTGAGGTATAGGATCTAAGCAGATCACGTTGTGTTTACCCACCCTCAAAGTTGAAATCATATTAAATTGATTATCCTTTTAGGAAAGCCATAGATGAGAAAAGAAACCACAAAAGTAGAGAGAATGCAGTTCTCAGACTTCCTTAGCTTTCCATTCAATTTGGCATATCAGCATCTTGACTTTTATGATCAATGACTTTAAAGTCAGACCTATGCATGGACAACATAGATGTTTGCCAAACTCTGATTTATAGTTCTACATGTGGCCATTGTGGGAATCGGTTTTGATTGACTATGCATGTTTATTATAAGGGTTTTGTTTTTTCTTTTCCCTTTCCAGTTAGAAGGTAGGAAGGAAAGAAAATAAATGCTTGTTCACTGAAATAAAATAAAAATAAAACTGTAATCTGAGGGATACCACAAAGCCTGTCTTTCAAAAAAAAATCTCCACAATGGCCTACCATGTACTTGAAATTCTTACTATAAAGAATTTTTCTCATTTAATGAATGATGAAAAAAAGTCACACTTAGAGAGAATGTATATACATATATATGTATATAAATTCTAAGTGTGAGTTTATATATATATATATAAATATAAATGCTGTGAGTTTATATATATGTATATATGTATACATATATACACATATATATATGTATGTACATATATATATATTGCTAAGGCAATTAGGGTTAAGTGACTTGTCCAAGGTCACATAGCCAGTAGGTGTTAAGTGTCTGAGGCCAGATTTGAACTCAGGTCCTCCTGATTTCAGGGCTGGTGCCCTATCCACCAACTAGCTGCCCTACGTTTATATATTTTCAAAGAAAGTTTTGCACAGTGTCTCTGAGGCAAAAATATTAACTATATATCTGTATAAAATCAAGTCAATTCAACAGGCATTTAAGTGCAAACCATGTGCCAGGCACTATATTAAAGATGAGGAACAAAAAATAAAAGCAAAACAATCCTTTTTATCAAATAGCTTCCATTTTACTATAGGGAAACAGTCTATTTTGGCTGTAAAAACAAGTAAGTAAAGATAGACATATAAAAAAATAAGCACAAAGTAATTTGGTAGAGACAAGCACTAATAACTGAAGAATCAGGATAAGCTTCTTGTCAAAGATGGTCTTTAACTTCAACCTGAATGGAGGTGAGGGTTACAAAAAGCAGAGATTTGTATGTCCAAGCATGAGGGCACCTCAGAGGCACTTTATGTTAACCCTATATTACCCAAAAATGTGCCTTCTGGGACTAAGTTATAGGGACTAAGAGAGGAGGGACTCTAGAACAGGTATTAGGTCAGGATGGACCAGGGAAGAATCAGAGCTTGAGAAGCCCTGGGGAAAAGCAAACCTTACTAAAGTTGTGTGCTGTAGTTGTAGGCAGGTGTAGAAATAGAGATCTGGATGCCCAATAGGTGATACAAAAAGAGGGGGAGAAAGTGCCAAAAAAGAACCCATCTCTTGCTTACTCCATGGTTTTGCCCAGGGCTGGCCCTTTCCAGCTTCATTTAGCTGGGCTTTCTTTCTCTGCCCTCTGTCCCTTGAGGATATTCTATGTGTGACCCTCAGAAGTGGTTTGAGTAAGTTGGAAAATCCTGAGTTGGAAGGCTGCGATCCTCATTAGTGTGATCTTCCTTCTCCCTCATACTATTGCCTGCTGGGAAATGGTACTTCTGCAAAGTCAATTTCAATAATGGAAATTCTGATTCACTTTCAGTGAACCCTTCAGTGATGCATCTAAAAATGGCATTTCAGAGCACTGAGTCAGTGGTTAATGGGAAGCATTTTGTACATCTTTCGATGTGGAGGGAGGAATGAGCAATTGCCCCTACTCCCCACTCCCTGCCTTGCCCTGGTAGTGAAGCACTTCCCTTGACAGAAGTTCTGATGATTCTGGGGTGCAGGTACCAACTCCAGTTGATTCCAGAGGAAGGAAATCCATAAGATTAATTTGCAAGGGAAGCTTATACCTTTTAGAAATGGCCCAAGAGCCCTTAATTCTGAGGTTGAAATTGATTTGCTTCATCTTTCCAAAGAGTAAGGACTGTAATGCTCCCCCCAACTAGCAAGGGCACAGGAAGTGAAGACAGCAATTGTTGGAGAGTCTAAGTGAGTGTGCCCTGGCAATCAGCAGGAAAGGATTGGAAGCATTTACACAGAAAAGCCAAGCTGCCCCTCCCTGCCATAAGCTGACCAAGGCAACTTCTTGGAGAATCAATACAGCTTAGAATGCACTGCTTCACCTCCAAATTGTTCCCAGTCAATCAAAGGGTCAAAGCCAAGGGGAGTTCTTCTGCCCCAACATAAAACAGGCTTACAGCTTTATAAATGACCCAAACCTACCTCCCTCTAATTTACCTCTCCTGTCATTTTCTCCTGGATAATATCCAAACTACAAACCCATTAGCTCTCCTGAGGAAAACTGCATTAAGATGAAGACCCTTGGGTAATTCAGCTACTGTATTGATCACCAATAATATCTTGAGCTTGGATCACACCTTCCTTTGGAGGGACTGGAAGTGCTTTGTGTTCTTCTTTTCATTAACCCTGTAGACAGCAATGACAGGGAAACTGTGAGCAGTCTCCTGTTTGACAGTTGGTTAATGAGTAAAGCAACTAGATGCTGAGTCCAAAATAATGACTAGACTAATAGTCTGTAATTTGTTGCTTGGGGCTGAAGGATGAGAGATAGCGGGACAAAAGTCCCTCGTATTTTAATCTTTTTGTCTTCTCACCCTGTTCAGCCTTTGTGTTTACATAGAACAGAAAGTGTGATGAGTGAGGTTGAAAGCAGATTATTTTTTCATAGGTTCACTCATCTCCCTTTCTGTTTGAGAAATTAATCCTTGTGCCACACCCAGCTTATGGGGTGAGGAAAAGATAAAAACTAAGAACTTAAATGAACTCCTGATTATGTCAGATGCAAGTTGAATTTAGAGGAGAGAATAGAACTGAGAGAGAAGAAAGTATAAGAAAGAGTAATTAAAAGAACAGTTGTAGTCATAGCTGGTTCCTTCTGATATAGACCACCTTTTGAGAAATAGCTCATAGCCATTAGTAGAAATAACTATAGCTTTCCCCTGTTTCAAAGAGCTTACTAACTATTGCATATCCAGTGGATGAGAGACAACACTAAGTGGCCCACAACATAACTGGATTGTGGAAGACCAGCTAGAGCACAGCCATGGTACTTGGCAGACAGAATAAGAGAATCATAGAACAGACCCATCAGAAAGTAGTGGTCTCTGATAATACCAGCAGACACCATTAACTTTGTATCATTAAAAGGGTGAGTTGCAACAGTACTATATGACAATTAATTCTGATGGACATGGCTCTCTTCAACAATGATATGTTTCAAACCACCTCCAATTGTTCACTGAAGAAAGCCATATACACCCAGAGAGAAGGATGCGAAATGTGGACCACAACATAACATTCTCATACTCCTTGATTGATGTTTGCTTACATTGTGTTTCCTTTATCTGATATATCGTTTGTGTAGATAAGATTTTTCTTGCACAACAATGATAAGTTTGGAAATATGTATACATATATTTGATTTGCCAATATTTTAACATAATTAACATGTAGTGGATATCCTGCCATCTAGGGAAAGGGTGGGGAAGTTGGGGGGAAAAATTTGTAATGGAAAGCTATGTAAGGGTTATTGTTGAAGAATTACCCACACATATGTTATGCAAATAAAATAAAATTTAAAAAAAAGATTAAGTTATAAAAAAAAAGAGTGAGTTGCTTTTCTAAAATCATTGTGCTCATCATTTTTAAGACTTGCATGAAATAATGAAGAGCAAAATGAGCAGAACCAAGAGAACAACATGGTTTTAAGAATGACTTTGAATGAAGAAGTTAATTTGTCTACTTATAAATATCCAAATTAACTATAAAGGAGATATGAGACAAAATGCTATCTGCATCCAGAGAAAGAACTGGTAAATGAAAGTATGTATAGAATAATTTTACAATGTCTGCATGCCAAAAAAAAATTATTTTATGGAGAACTGACACAGGCCAAGCACACTCACAAAGTGATCAGAAAAAGCAATAAAAGGACACTTTCAAAGTCTCTCTTAAAAATTTTACAATTCAAAAAAAGAAAAAAAAATACAATTCATTGTATGATATAGGAGACACTGGCACAGGACTGATCAGCATAGTGTGCCCTCATCAGAGAAGGTGCTGTGCTCTATGAGCAAAGCAGAATTGAATTAGCTCAGAAGAAACATGAGATACACAAAGTTAGAGAATCCACTCCAAATAGGGTGGATTTGTGTCTGATCTGTGGCAGAGCATTCCAAGCTCATATTGGTCTTTTCAACCTCAGTGAGACACACTGTAACTTGACTCTAACAAGTGATGTCATTTTGGTCCTCTTCAAGAATGAAGGACATGGAGAGACTTACATGAATTGATGCTAAGTGAAATGAGCAGAATCAAGAGATCATTATACATGGCAACAATAAGATTATACAATGATCAATTCTGATGGACGTGACTCTTCAACAAAGAGATGATTCAAACCAGTTCCAAATGTTTAGTGATGAAGAGAGCCATATACACCCAGAGAGAGGCCTGTGGGAGTTTGGTTTATGACATCGCTCTTTTTGTTGTTGTTTGCTTGCATTTTATTTTGCTTCTCTTTTTTTTTTTTCTGGTTTGATTTCATTTTTCTTGTGCGACAAGATAAAAGTATAAATATGTATGCATATATTGGATTTAACATATATTTCTACCATATTTAACCTATATTGGACTACTTGCCATCTAGGGGAAAAGGTAGGGAAAGGGGGGGAAATTGGAACACAAGATTTTGCAAGGGCTAATGTTGAAGAATTGTTCACACATATGTTTTGAAAAATAAAAAGCTTTAATAAAGAAAAAAAAAGAATGAAGGACAACAACCTAAACTGATACATGTGTATATACGTGCATATAAATGCATATGTATGCACATATAAACATGTATGTGGTATGTATACATGTATAATGTGTTTATATGTATTTGTGTATTTCTGTGTATTTGTGTCTTAATTGTCTAATATTAGCCATTGGTGTGAGAAAAAGGAAAGAAAAAAAGATAATTCTGTTGAAAATTTGAAAGGAATAGCAAGTTGTATATGTAATAGATTTGCAGTTTTATGTATGATCATCTTTTTATTGCACTATATTATGGAAATGCTTGATTTGTTCCATAAATTAAAAGTATTTTTTTTCGATTAAAAAAAAGGGAGGCAGCTAGGTGGCATAGTAGATGGAGCACCAGCCCTGAAGTCAGGAGGACCTGAGTTCAAATCTAAAGTCAGACACTTAACATTCCCTAGCTGTGTGACCCTGGGCAAGTCACTTAACCCCAATTGCCTCAGCCAAAAAAAAAAAAAAAAAGGAAGAATGAGTTGCCTTCTTACAGTGATCTGGCCCCACATTTTCCTAATGTTTGTATACTTCATTTGTGATCCTTATGCATGTTCACTCTTCCCTAGAGGCCTTATAAATTTGTGAGAAACTGAGATTTTGGTTTAAGAGCTGAGGGAGTGAAGGGGCTAGGTTTTTTATAAAAGCAAACCCTGCATTGGGAGCTGATAAGTTTTAGATTGGAGAAGATTCTAATCCATAAAGTAGTTTTCTGGGTGCCCAGAGGTGAGGGGAGCCACAAATGCTCTAACAGCAAGGAATGGGTAAATATACATAGTTCTGGATCCATCTTTATCCAATGTTGCTTAGACCAAGCCTGTACATGATCATTATGAGATTTAACCAAAGAACAAATTATTATGTAGCTGAATGAATGGAGGACTATAACTGAGGGTTTCCTACTGAAACATTGACATGACAGATTTACACAGAGTTAGTACACATACACGGATATTTTCCAAGAGCATATGATGGAGGCTGACCTGAGAACTGGCCTTTTGCAAAGGAAAGATTTTATAGTCTTCTAGCCTCTAAAGCAGCAGATGGATGAATGGAGAGAATGTAGCTCTGAGTGCATCACTGGCTGCTTGCCATCCCTTGAATGACAACTAGTAATAATATCATTTAAAAGAGCTTCTGAACATTTAGATTGGTTGGTCTGAACATAATTTATAAATAATCCAATATATGTGGGTTGACTCTGCCTGGGTCTGGAATTGTGGTAAGCCCTTTTTTTCAAGGAGCAGTTGATGTACAACTAGGCTTGTTTATTATTTGATTTTTCTTCCTGGAAGAATATGATTAGCTTTTCTGACTCTCTGGGATAGGTGGTATAATCTTTTGTATTTGGAATCGCCTTTGGTAACACCCTGTTCCTTGGAATTTATTAAAAGACAAAAAAAGTCTAAAGTAATTAGTCTAAGATAAATCTAAAGGCATGCTCTAGGATAGGGTTGGGAAGTGCTCTGTAAAACTGAGACTAGACTGAGTTGGACTGAAGGGCTTATAAATGAATATATGAGAACAGAAACTTAAGCTGAATGATGGGCTGGGCTCAGCATTGATCCTGGTCAATCAAAAGTTGAACATAATCAAGGAGCCATGATATCAGGTTTAGATGGAAAAATCCAAGTGCAAGACAGGTCCTGGGCTGGAACAGGAATGCTCAGTAGGGAGTCTGTAGTCTCCCAGAGTACATAGCCTGGTAAGAAAATTTGATGGATGAGGAATTAAGCTGAACAATGCAGTGGAAAAGTGAGTCAGATGATCATCAGGCTCTTGTCTGTAATTGGAAAACCAAAAAGATCCAGGCCAAATGCAGAAGCAAAGAATTAGGAGGCTCCAAAAGTGATGTTTTGCTGTTGAGGAAAATGAATGTGTTGGTGAATGCTGACCAGCTTAGATCTTCCTTGGTATCTTGTTTTTGGGTGGTCTGCCCTAGAAATAAAGAAATAGTGAAATAAAGAAATAAAGAAACAAATGAAATAGTGGTTTTGTCTCTTTAGTTCAGGAAGCCATCAAGTTTCTATGTCTTTTGTATAAATAAATGGTTCTATTGAAATGATCACAGAATCCCTAAGTCCTTTGGGTTATGCTCTGACTGCTGGTAGCAAGGACTCTGAGAGGAAAAAGAATCTAGGCCCTCTTTGCCAAAAATGTTTTGCTTAAAAATACTGAATACATTAACAAGCAAAATACAGACCAATAAGCATATCTTTAGAAATCTTTAGTTTTCTTTAGAAATTAATTAGTTATTCATTCATAGCCCTTGGCAGATATGCAAAGGAGGATAAGTTCATTCTAGGTAAGAACAAACTTTCCAGGTACGCCCTTCCTGCCTCTTCTAGGACCATGCTCCATGGATCATTCTCTCATTTCAAATTATCTTTGCCTACAAAATGCTGATTCTGGAAAAAAAAAAAAAAAAAAAAAAAAGACTTCATTTGAATCCACCATTCCTTTTAGCAGTTGTATGATAAATTCGCGCTTTAGTCCCCTTCACTAAAAAACAAACAAAAACAACAACAACAACAAAAAAAAAACAACTACTAGAAAGAGTAATCTATTCTCACTTTCTTCATTTCTTTATTATCGTTTTTGCAGCTCTTTCCAATGTGACTTTTGTCAGAGCCAGTGTATGAAGTTGCTTTTTCCAAGGTCACCAGTGACTTTTTAATTTTTTTTTTTTTTTTGCTAAGGCAATTGGGGTTAAGTGACTTGCCCAGGGTCACACAGCTAGGAAGTGTCTGAGACCAGATTTGAACTCAGGTCCTCCTGACTTCAGGGCTGGTGCTCTATCCACTGCGCCATCTAGCCACCCCACTGTGCCACCTAGCCACCCCGTGACTTCTTAATATTAACCATTTTCCTAATCATCATTCCCCTTAAGCTGTCTGCTGCATTTGACACTGTGGTTATTGTCTTAATTTTCTTTCCTTCCTTGTTTTCCATGACACTGCTCTCATGATTCTCTTATCTTCCTTCTCAGTCTCTTTCACTGGTTCATCTTTTTATTCCTGCCCCCAAATGTCGGTGATCACCATGTTCCTGTTCTTGGCACTTTCCCCTTCTCATCTTACACTCTTTCTCTTAATGATTTCATTCCTCTGGCTTCTGTGATTCCCCTCTATTTGAATATATATCCACCCCGATTTCTCCTCTAGTCCCATATGTCCAACTGCTTTATGGCTATCATCTCTGTCTTGCAGATATTTGATCAAATGTCCAAAATTAAACTTTCTATCTTTTCTTTGATGCTGGCCAGTTTCCTATCTCTTTCTATGGTGCTTGTCTTCAAGGTTTAAAACTCTATCTGATCATTTGTCAAGTGTTGTATATTTTAATTATTAAATATCTCCCTTTCTTTCCATACTGTTACTCCAATTCAAATCTTTGATACCTCTGTCTTGGACAATTGGTCTTCCTGCCTCCAGCAGTGATGTTAATTTATTTATATGGCACTTTAGTGTTTGCAAAGCATTTTCCTCAGCACAACACTATGAGGTAGGTCATGCAGATATTATTATCATTTTACAGATGTTATGTGTAAATTTTACACAGACAACGAAGCACTATCAATACTAAACATATATGCACCAAATAGTATAGCACCCAAATTCTTAAAGAAAAAGTTGAATCAGCTAAAGAAGGAAACAGACAGTAAAAACTTTATTAATGGGGGACTTCCATTTTTTCCTTTTAGAACTAGAAAAATTTAACCAAAAAATAGTGGAAGAAAGTTAAGGAGGTGAATAGAATTTTAGAAAAGTTAGATATGATAGACCACTGGGGAAAACTGAATGAGAATAGAGAGGAATATACCTTTTTTTTTCCAGTGGCACATGGTACCTACACAAAAATTAATCATGTATCAGGGTATAAAAACCTTAAATCAAATGCAAAAAATCAGAAATATTAAATGCATCCTTTTTTAGATCATAATGAAATAGAAATTACATTTAATAGAGGACCATGGAAACATTAAAAATTAGTCAAAGAACAAATCATAGAAACAATGAATAATTTCATTAACAAGAATAACAACTGACCACACCTAGATATATATATATATAATATACATACATATGTATATATAAACTATATCAAGTTGCTTGCCTTCTCAATGAAGAGGGATGAGAGGGAAACAAAGAGATAATTTGGGAATCAAATTTTTTAAAAAAATTGTGATTGTTTTTACACATAATTGGGGGGAAATATTAAAAAAAATAGAGAATGATGAGACAATATACCAAAATTTATGGGATGCAGCCAAGCAGTTCTTAGGGGAAATTTTATATCTCTAAATGAGAACAACAAATTGGGCATGCAACTAAAAAAAATTAGAAAAAGAACAAATTAAAAATCCCCAATTAAGTACCAAATTGAAAAACCTAAAAATAAAAGGAGAGATTTTTTTTAAAAATGAAAGTAAGAAAACCATTCAACTAAAAAATAAAACTAGAAGATAATTTTATGGAAAAAAACAATAAATAAATAAGCCATTGGTTAATTTGATTTAAAAAAAAAAAGAAAGAGGAAACCAAACTATTGTATCAAAATGACAAGAGTGAATTCATCACCAATAAAGAATAAATTAAAGCAATTGTTAGGGCATATTTTGAGTTAAAATTGTCATCACATGTAATTTGAAAAAAAAATGTAAAAATTTCCACATAAAAAAAGAAATGTAATTTAATTTGGACCACTTCATGGCTTCTTCCTCCCATCACCACATACATGAATTTTCTGATAAAATATCTCTCATAGAAAGAAGGAATTTATGACTAAACAAGAAATAGAGAACATAATAAAATGCAAAAGAGATAATTTTGATTACATTAAGTTTAAAAGGTTTTGCGCAAAGAAAACTAAAGCAGCCAAGATTAGAAGGGAAACAGAAAGCTGAGTAACAATTTTTACAGTCAGTGTTTCTGATAAAGGCTGCATTTCTAAAATATCTAGAGAACTGAGTCAAATTTATAAGACTATAAATCACTCCCCAGTTGAGAAATGGTCAAAAGATATGGACAGGAAATTTTTAAATGAAGAATTTAAAGCCATGTATAGAGTCATGTGAAAAATGCTCTAAATCATTATTGATTAGAGAAATGCAGGTTAAAACAAATCTGAGGTACCATCTCACATCCCTCAGATTGGCAAAGATGAAGGACAGATAATGATGAATGTTGGAAGGGATGCGGAACCACTGAGACACTAATGCACTGTTAGTGGAATTGTGAACTGATCCACTCATTCTGGAGAGCAATTTGGAATTATGCCCAAAGGACTATAAAACTGGATACCCTTTGATCCAGCAGAACTACCATTGTTTCTGTATCTCAAAGTAATCATAAAAAAGGGGAAAAGATCTACGTGTGCAAAAAATGTTTGTAACAGCCCTTTTTGAGATGGCAAGGAATCGGAAATTGAGTGAATATCCATCAATTGGGGAAATGGCTGAATAAGTTGTGATATATGAGTGTGGTGGGATACTATTATTCTATAAAAGTGATGAACAGACAGATTTCAAAAAAAAAACTACTGAAAAGACTATATGAACTGATATTGAATTAAATGAACAGAGCCAGGAGAACATCGTACATAGTAACAGCAAGATTGTGTGATGATCAACTATGATATACTTAGCTCTGCAGTGATCCAAGACAATTCCAATAGTCTTGTGATGGAAAATGCCATTTGCATCCAGAGAAATAACTATGGAGAGTGAATATAGATCAAAGCATACTATTTTCACTTTTTTTTTTGTTTTTCCTTTCTTGTGATTTTCCCCTTTTGCTCTGATTTTTCTTTCACAACATGACAAATATGGAAATATGTTTAAAATGATTGTACATGTATAACCTATGTCAGATTGCTGACTGTATTGGAAAGGAAAAAAGGAACATAGGAAGAGAGAAAAAAATTTTTGAAACTCAAAATCTTACCAAAATGATTGTTGAAAACAATTTTGACATGTAATTAGAAAAAAAATACTAAGTGAAAAAAAAAATAGCTCTTATATTATCATCCACTTAAGGTTACCATTCCTTGGAGGTATCCCATAAGTTTGGATCATTTTTCTAAATTTTTCATGTTTCTAAAACTTTTTCAGCTTTGTCTTCCTGGAAAGCATACAATTTGTAATGAGGTTTTAAGGCCTTAATGATTAGTTCTCCTTTTGAAGGTGAATAATAAAAGATATAAGAATGAAAGTAAAATAATGATATCAACCACCCATCAGAGATGAAAGAAGAGACATTCCTGGCCCTGAGGAACTTTCCTGCAAGTCCTTCATGTCATACTTTGAAGGCAACTGACTAATTTACTGTGAATTCAGTGATATAGTGAATAAAGTGGTGAACTTTGAGGTAGGAAGACCTGAATTCTGCTTTGGGCACTCACCACCTGTGTGATCCTGGGAAAGCCACTTAAGCTCTTAATCTCATTTGTTAAAGAGGTATAACAATAATATCTACTTCATAGGGTTGTTGTGAGAATCAAATGAGATAAATATGACACCTAGTCTATGTAGTGAATAGAGTATTGGGCCTGGAGAATAAAAAAGAACTGAGTTCAAATCCAGCTTCAGACATATTACTAGCTAGGGACTCTGGACAAATCACTTTTCTATCTGCTTCAGTTTTTTCATCTGTGGAATTAGGATGATAATAATCTCTGCCTCTCAGGGTTATTGTGAGGATTAAATGAGAAAATATTTATAAAATACTTTGTAAAACTGAAAGTTTTACAATGTGAGCATTGTTATTATTATAGAATGATATATATTATAGGATAATAATAATTCATGTTTGCAGTTTATCATGTATTATCTGAGAAGGTATTGAAGAAAGGCATTATTTTTTAACATCTTTTAAATGATGAAACAGGCTGACAAAGGTTAGGTAGCTGTTTTAGGATTGTACAACTAATAGGTATCTGAGGCAGCATTTGAATTCAGAACTTCTTTATTCTAAATCCATTATTTCTTTCAAATAGGGGATTAGGCTAGATTATTTCTAAGGTGTTTTCCTGCTCTAATGTGGCATGATGCTATACATTCAAGAAATTTGCATTATGTATCATATATCACTTATTGGCAAGGATTTATATTGCAGACACCCTCCATTAGACTTTTAAAATACCCAAGCAGAAGGATGATTTACTAATTAATCAAGCAACCATAAAAATGCTTTCTTGTGCCAGAATTTCTCTGGGTTTTAGATATTAATCTCAAGGAATTTACATTCTACTGGGAGGGGTATATAATTCTATTCAAGGATAAATAAGCATGGGATTTATGTCCTTCTCTAAAAGAGGACCAATAATATCCAGAAGGTGATATTTTGACTTTCCTGGGGATTGGATTTAAGAGAGGCTGAGCTATACAGACTTAAGTCTTACTTTTCCTCCAAAGTCATCGAATTCCAGTAATGAAAAAGTCAGGATGACTGGAGATGGCCCAGGATGCAATGAGTGACCTTGGCCTTTCTAAATTAGTCTTTCCCAGGCCTTTCAAGACTAAGTGCTAGACAAAAATTGAGGCAAAAGATGTCCCTTTTTACTATAAGAAAAGTATTGATCTGGAAGGGGAAGGTCCTTCCTGGCCATAATAGGAAACAATTGCTATTTACGTTGTCAAGATATTAGAAACATCTTATTTTCCAGAGCTCAGTGCCAGCAAGCAAGCTCTGCCCTTAATTTAGCCCTCACCCCCTGGAACTGATGGGACTGAGCTTGGGCAAACGCCAACAGGATGAACAAACTTTTTGCTACTTGCTTCATTGTTGCTATCACACTTCACAGTTGCTATTGTACCTCACCACTGTTGCTACATTATACTGACTTTTTGTCTAGCCCCAAGTATATAAATCAAGACACATATGTTTAATCTGTATCCTCCTTGTAAGCCTTTTCATTCTAAGGCATCAAAATCTAAACAATGAGCAACTAAAACTTAGGCAAGGGGGGATTTATTTGACCATTCAAGGAAAGCCAGAGTGATTTGGGTTTAAAGGAAGTTAAGTAACTTAATTTGAATCACAATGCCCTTTTTAAAGCCTGTTTTTCAGAGCTATATATCAAGAAGGGATTTATGTACATCTACTATCTGACACCTACTATCTATGAACTAATTTCTCATTTATAAAATGGGGACAATGCTAACGCTACTACCTACCTTACAAAGTTGTTATGGGATTCAAACAACAAAATATGTGGAGAGAACATATTCTAAGTTCACTGTATTAAACTAAAGTCTGCTTTGCTCCCTGTCAGGATTTTAGGAGTATCACTGAGGGGTATGGATATCTCCTTTCTAAATCTCTTAGCTCAAATTCCCATTCTAAATGACTCCCCCCAACTTTTAATCGAAGTAACTAAAACTCCACTTTTATTTAACCAATTAACATCAATTAGCTTTTTTGGTCCAAAGGTGGAAATAATGCTCTGAACTGTTCAACTTTAATATTTTGGAAATTATTCTATTTCATCCATGAATGAATAGATAGCTCCAAACTGAAGAATAAAAAAATCTTTTAGAATCTGACTTAGTTAAAGGTGTATTTCATTTGAAGATAGATCAATCACGACAGTATAAACCTTTATTCCCAATACTTCAGGGCACACTCTATCTTATACCAACTTAGTCTCTGAGAAGACTGAACTTAGACTTGAAGCATATTGTTGGTTTTAACAGTTTGATGTCTAAATGTATTATTGCTATTGGAGTCTTCCCCTCTGAATTATTACTGAGCTAGGACCCAGAAGTCACTCCTTGTTTCTTGAAGCTCTCTATAAAACTCAACATGGACTGGATTCCTGGAGTCCTGGACTTGATAGCTTGTACCTCTGACCTTCCCAAACTCCCAAAGTCATAAATCAAAAAAACAAATGCCAACACAGGCAAAAAACCAAGAGTCACATTCATAGAACCACATGTTCAACTCAGACAGGAAGATGACCAGAGCTCTCTTCCCAAATGGCATTATCTTTCGCCAAACCCTGAATAGCAAGAAGAATTCTGCTAAAGAGAAGCCAAAGCAAGAGAAAGAAACTGAGACTGACTAAGGCCTTTTGAATGTTTCTATCTCTGGGATCATCTCTACAGCTGCTGATCATTAGACTTCTTTCTCTTCAAAATGGAGTTAACAAACCAGAACCAGGTATAGAAAGGAAATATGTATTTTAAGGAAATTTGTCCTCTTCAGGTTTCTTTCAACTTAAAATTTATTAGTTTTTTTTTTTAAAGCAATTAGGGTTAAAGGACTTGCCTAGGATCACAAAGCTAGTGTTAAGTATCTAAGGCTAGGTTTGAACTCAGATTCTCTTAACTCCAGGGCCAATGTACTGTGCCATGTAGCTTCCAGCTTAAAATTTAAATTCTCATGATACTATTTCAAGTATAGTATTAGTATTAATTGAAATCTGTGGTCCCAGGAAAAAAATCAGAAATATTCCCTTTGTAATTGCCCTTTAATGCTGGCAACATAAATAGAGGGCTGATGGTGGTTCAAATCCTGTTCCCTTGTGGTTATTCAGTGAGAAAAAGGCAAATCACAACCTCTTTGCATCTCAGTTTTCTCATATATAAAATGGGGATAATAATCTCTGCCATATTAATAATAGAAGATATTTATATAACATTTTAGTGCTTGCAAAGTATTACATATGTGATTTAATTTGCTACTATCATAGAACTTAACTCACAGATTTGGGGTTAGGTCCAAATGAGATATATCTTATATGGTGAATCATAAAGTGCTAGTTCCAACAAAGAGGAATCACCTTCTAATCTATGACCTGTCCTTAGTCCTGAAATTAGGAGTAGCTTGGATTATACCTGGGAGAGAACTCTTTCATTACTTAAAAACCAACAAAAAAAATTATATTAGTTATTTCTCTTTAATTCCCTCTACTTCTAGTATCCATTGAGACTTTCCCTTTTTTTAAGGGAGAGGTTTTGATGTTTAGTAAACTCCACCACCATAGCAAACATCTAACAGTGTATCCTACATATCCCACCCACAATTCTCAGATCTCTTTTTTGAAGAATGTAGATTTCTTTATTAGTAATCTAGGACTAACTAAGATTGTTTACTCAGACTCATTCAGCTCAATTTCTTTTTGTTTTCATTATTTTTTTGTTCATTTCTCAATAGCCAAGAATTTCAAACACTGAGGCTGTGCAGCAATCCCCATTCTCCTTTCAAGACTGAATTATGTGGGAAGTGTAGAAGTAAAGAGACAAAGGAGGGGGAAGGAGAAGTCACCATTTGAAATTAAAGAATAATAGGTGGGATTTGAGTTACTGGAGGAAAATTGTCTTTCCAATCACAAGCACAGATAGACAAATCTTCCAGCCATTCTTAGATCTAACAAATCCTCTCTTGCATCAGTGGACAATGAGAATGAGGCAGTATTAATCTTGAGTACTTGAATTATCCCCTTCCTTTTCAAAAGACTTTACAAACTCTGGAAGGACTCTCTAACTATTACAGCCTACTGGTTAACACCTAGTCTTTAAAGCAAAGAATCAAAACATTCTAGCTACAGGAATTTATTTCTGTTCTCAGAGGGACTTAAAAAAAACAACCTTACTCGTCATTACTTCCTTTCATTACTAAGTACTGTATGGGGTGTTCAGGAAGGCAGCTCTGGTGTGAGGGCTTGCCGAGCCCTTTACAGAGCTGCTTATTCATCTTTCACTTCCATCTGTCACCTGACTACAAGAAGGTATAATATGCACAAAAGCCATACTCTAGTAAAACCATTTTGAAGATGGGCTAAATCAGGTAAGGATGGTTGACAGGCCTTCAACCTATTGGTGAATCAAGGGATATCTAACCCAAACATGTGTAGATTTCTTGCAGAATGGACAGATGAGAATAATTTATTACAGTGGCTATAAAGGTAACTGAAACTGTGGAACTCAGTGAGCATGGATCTGACATCAAAAACACCAAGATCATTCATTGCATCCTGAGCCACCACTTGTTCTGACTTGTCTTGCTACTGGACTTCGATTACTCTGGAAGAGCCAGTATAACAACTTTGTGCAATTCTATCTCATTTACATTCAGCTCACTCAAAAGTCAAGACATCATTCCAGTGGTATTGTTGATTTCTTTTTTTTTTTCCTGAGGCAATTGGGGTTAAGTGACTTGCCCAGGGTCACACAGCTAGGAAGTGTCTGAGCCCAGATTTGAACTCAGGTCCTCCTGACTTCAGGGCTGGTGCTCTAACCACTGCACCACCTACCTGCCCCGATATTGTTGATTTCAAAAAGGAAAGAGAAACAATGAAAACAAGTATTCTTTTCTAATCTCTACCTTTGGGAAGTTCTTTTTTCCATCAATCTTAAATATATGTAATGGAGTAGCTCAGTGGAAGAGCATCACTTACTTTTGACGACGCATCCCTAGAACCTTTTCTATTGACTGAGCAGATTTCTATAAGCACAGTTTTAAAAGAAAAATGAAAATTCACTGTGAAGAACGAGGGGCAGGTGACATGACAACAAACCAGACCTGGAGTGTGGGACCAATGACCAGATTAATAGTAAAGTGAACAGAAATCAGGAGCAACCTGACAAATCTACCTGGGCAGGAGCAGAAGCAACTGGTAATCTGAGAAAGAAGTAATCACTAAACTGGGAATCTCTGTCATCTCTGCTGTAAGCAGTTGATGGATTACCCTTATGCTTTGTGGGAGAGTTTAAGGGGTAATTTGGAAGGGAAATGTGCTTCCGTGGGATTCATGAGTGGAAGACTAGATGATCTGATAAAAGAGTTTCAGGACAGTTTGTTTGTTACCAGATTTAATTCCATGTCATTGCCTATTCTTCTATTTCATAATATGCTTTTTTCTGTTAAAATTTTTTTAATAGTTTTTATTTTTTGAAACATATGCAAAGATAGTATTCAACATTCACCCTTGCAAAATCTTGTGTTCCAAATTTTTCTCCCCTCCCCTTGACAGCAAGTAATCCAATATAGGTTAAACATGTGCGGTTTTTCTAAACACATTTCCACATTTATCATGTTGCACAAGAAAAATAACATCAAAAAAGGGAAAAAAGAGAAAGAAACAAGCAAACCTTTAAAAAAGGTGAACATATTGTGCTGTGATCCACATTAAGTTCCCCAAATCCTCTCTTTGATTGCAGATAGCTTTCTCCATCACAAGTCTATCAGAACTGCCCTAAATTACTTCATTGTTGAAAAGAACCAATTCCTTCATAGTTGATCATCACATAATCTTGCTGTTGTTGTATACAATGTTCTCTTGGTTCTACTCACTTCACTTAGCATCAGTTCATGTAAGTCTCTCCAGGCCTCTTTGAAATCAGCTTCCATGACATTCATATACCATAATTTATTTAGCCATTCTCCAATTGATGGGCATCTATTCAGTTTCCAGTTCCCAGCCACTACAAAAAAGGCTGCTACAAACATTTTTGCACATGTGGGACCTTTTCCCTTTTTTATGATATCTTTGAGATAGAGAGCCAAGAAAGATACTGCTGGATCAAAAGTTGTGCACAGTTTGATAGCCCTTTGGACATAATTCCAAATTGTTCTAGAATGGTTGGATCAGTTCACAACTCCATCAACAATGTATTAATGTCTCAGTTTTCCACTTCTCTAACATTTATCATTATCTTTTCCTGTCATCTTAGCCAATCTGAGAGGTCTGTAGTAGTATCTTGATATGCTTTTGCTTTGAATTTACATTTATTGGATTTGACTTAAAATAAATGGTGGAGTGCTCATGAAGATTGAATTTCAATAATTGATTAACACAATGTAGTACCAAGGGTATTCTCTTCCTACATACAGAATCACCTAAAAGGTTACTCCAGATTCACTGTATTTTACACCATTATCAGCTCCAATGCTGTAGTTCACCAACCTTTATAAATTTATTTGCTTTTGCTAGTAATTCTCAAGACAGAATTAATTCAAAACAAAAGCATTAAGTAAAATAACACAATAAGAAAATTACCTCACAAACCTTAGATTTACTCTTCCATAATTAAAAACACAATAAGTGATAAAGGGCAAGTATGGAGGGGCACATCCTTAGGGCATTTGTATGGCATTTCAGGAAACTTTCAGGGCTATATGTCTTCTCGTGATATAATCATACTTCTTCTTGGCTTGCTCCCTCACGTGGAATATAGTCTCTGCTGGGCATGTACTATTTTCTGAGTGGTAATTCACTACTCTTTTGATTCCAGTTGGGTGTTGATGTGCTAGGCACTTAATTGTGGCTAGATTTTGCTTTGCTGTAGTTTCTCTTTGGTACCAGCTTCTGGACTTTGACTAGAAGTCTCAGTCAAGGTGATATCTCTTCTCCATAGAAAAATGAGTGGATTCTACCAAAGGTTTATGCATCATCTCTTTTAGTGAGAGAGACTAGTCCTTTCATATTCAGTTTTTGATTAGGGAGAAATCTTCCTTTGCTTCCTTTATTTCAGTTAAGAGCAGAATCTATTAAGTCCTAAATCATTGTTTATAGCTCTTCTTTCAAGAGTATTTACTTCCAGAGACCAACTTCTTTTGGGACACAGTTAGTTTAGTGGAGAATGTAGGCAATTTTATCTTTAAATCTTATCCTCTTGTTTACTGGGGTAATGTTTCTGCACAATCTCTGATTTAAGGACGGACATTCCTTATACTTCCTATTTAAACTCTTAATTAGCTCATGTGTGTTCTCAAGTCTACTTTTGTGGGGGTGGGGAAGAAGGAGGATATTTACCAAAGAAACTATACAAATTTTGTGAGTTTGAAGCATCTTGATTTTCCTTTGGTACAGGATTATCTGGATCCCCTGAACAAATTAAAAACCTGGGGAACAAGAACCACACCAAAAAAGCCAGATGAATCTCCTGAGAGACATCACTCTCTGCATTGATCCCTTTTCTTGAATACATGACTCTATTACATGTATGGCCAAAAGTAAGCCTCCTTTGCCTTTGAAGGACCTTATACCAATAGTATCAGAGACCTTGGAAGTAACTGAGGAAGGGTAGCAACAAAAAAACAAGCCCATCTATCTCTTTGCAACTTCCATTCATAATTTCTAGTAGTCCAAGTCAATGATTAATATTATTATACCTGTTTTGAAAATTCATTGCTCCCAAAAACTGAGTAAGAAAAAAAAGTTATATACATTTTTTATTGTTCATAAATTGTAGAATATTAATATGTTATTTTAGTTGATCCTCTCTAAAGCCCTCTGAAACAGACATTAATAGTCCTGTTTTATAGATTAGAAAAGAAGTGTACAGAGAAGCAGAAAGCAGAAGAGCCAAGATCAGGACTTATGTCTTCTGTTGCTTATTGAGTGCTCTTTTTGTAATACCATACTTTCCCTGAAACCAACAAAGTATATAAAGTGATTTCTACATGTAATAAGGAAGCATTGTAGCATGAGGCATAGAGAATGATCCTCAGAGTCAGAAAGACCTGGTTCAAGTCCCATTCCTAACATATATTGACTGTATGACCACAGGCAAGTCACTTGCTTCTCAATTCCAGATTTCTGGCCCAAACTCTTAAGCTATAATAAATTATAGAAGAGTTGCTGAGTTACAGTGGTAGAAAGAGTTTCTTAATCCAAAGGCAAATAGACTGTCAGTGCAAAGGAACTAGATTAAAATGTTAGGAAAAATTTAATAAAATGAATAAAAACACAATAAAATACAGATAACATATTTTAACATAGATAACATTATATTTTAAAATATGTGTTCTGCAAGAATCTTTATTTAAGGATTAATAGCCCTTGTTTTTATTTGAATTTGATACTACTAACCTATAATAATGAAATTATAGATCTGGCCAATATATATAGGGGAGGAGTGTAGAAAGTTGGTGCCCCAGGACAAGAGTTAATATATGCATATGTGTGTATATTACACATATACATGTATGTATATATATGTACTCATATACATATATACAATGCATGTATACATTTAAACATATGTTCATTTTATATATAATATAAATGAAAATAAATATATATTCATGTGTGTATATATACTCTTTACTTCTTTGTCTCTGTATCTCACTCTATGCCTACCTCTCTCTCTGTCTCTGACTCTTTCTTTCAAAGTATTCATTTGAAATACCCAGACAGACATAACACATTCACTGCCCTATCACTTCTTAAGTCACAATTACTTCTTAAAGTTTATAATCTAAAAGTGAGAAAGATACTCCACAAACATAGATCACCATGACATAAAGGGACTGTGATAAATGCAAAGGAGAGGTCTTGAGAAATATTCTAGGTGGTACCTGAGTGAAAGGATACAATCATAAATGAAGAAGCTGGAGAAGGAAGTCCTCTCAGAGAACTGCATTCAATTTAATAAGCATTTATTAAATGTCTCCCATGTGAATGATCCTATGCTAGATGATGGAGTCACAAAGACATGAACAGGACACTTCAATATATTTGATTTGACATTCTACTGGTTCATCCAGCGTGTCTTTGCATGAATCTATCATGGAACTGAGATGTGACTTCAGATGTAAGGAGATGTCTCTATACTCACTGATGATCTTCATTCCACTGGTTAGTGTCAGAGTATCATGCAATATTTTTAAAAGTTGTCCTTTGTAAAATGGAGCAACTTTTTTTCACATAAAGAAGGTTTATAATGAAGAGTTTTTATGATGAAAGGGAAAATGGGAAAGGGGGATGGCAGGCAATGCTTGAACCTTACTCACATCAGAATTGGTTCAAAGAGGGAGGAATGTGTGTGTATTCCTTTATGTAGTGCATATGTAAACATGTACACACATATATACATATGTATGTATGTACATATACATACATACTCAGAAAACTATCTTATCTAACAGGGAAAAAGAAAGGAAACAGGATAAGATATATGAGGGAGCTGATGGTAAGGGAGTATTTGGATTGGGGAGGGCAGTGGTCAGAGGGCAAGACAGACTCTGGAAGATTGATGGGATAAAAAGAGAGAAGGATAAAAGAGGAAAATGAGATGGATGGAAATACATAGTTAGTGATCATAATTGTGAATGTGAATGGGATGAACTCACCCATAGAATGGAAGCAATTGTAGAATGGATTAGAACCCAGAATCCAACAATGTACTCTGTACAACAGGCACACTTGGGTCAGAAAGACATAGAGTTGAAATGAAGGGCTAGAGCAGAGTCTGTTATTCTTCAGATGAAGTAAAGAGGTCAAGAGTGATAATCATGATGTCAGATAAAGCAAAAACAAAAATGACCCAATTGAAGGAGAATAAGAGAAGCAACATTTTGCTAAAGGTACCATCGATAAAGAAGTAATATGAAAAAATATACAGCAAGTTTCTCTGATAAGGATTCATTTATTAAATTGAATGCAGTTCTCTGAGAGGACTTCCTTCTCCAGCTTCTTCATTTATGATTGTATCCTTTCACTCAGGTACCCACCTAGAATATTTCTCAAGACTTCTCCTTTGCATTTATCACAGTCCCTTTATGTCATGGTGATCTATGTTTGTGGAGTATCTTTCTCACTTTTAGATTATAAACTTTAAGAAGTAAGAAGAATAAAATAAGAACCATTCTCCAATTGATAAATGGTCAAAAAATATGAACAGGAGTTTTCAGATGAAGACATCAAAGCTGTCTATAGTCATATAAAAATGTTCTAAATCACTATTGAATTGAGAAATGCAAATTAACACAACTTTGAAGTGCTGCCTCACATCTCTCAAAAATGACAAATCCTAGAGAGATGACAGAAAACAAGCACATTATTGAATTTTTTATTTTATTTTTAATTTATGGAATAAAACAATCATTTCCATAACATAGCACAGTAAAAAAGATTATACATGAAAGTGCAGATCTACTGTGCAGAACTTGCTATTCCTTTCAAATATACAACAAAATTAAGTGTATTAATTTTTTTCCTTTCCAACTCCATGCCCTAGAGATAGCTCCAATTAGACATAATTAGGTATACATGTAAAATTATTCTAAACACATGTCTATTTATGACTTCTTTCTGTAGATAGAAACTTTTTCATATATCCTTTATTGTTTTTACTGTATACAATATTCTCTTGGTTCTCCTCATTTCACTCTTCATTTTGTGCAACTCTTCATCTTTTTCTAAAAAGATTGAGCTCATTATTTCTTAAAGCACAGTATTCTTTCACAATCATGTATGTGTATGTATGTATATATATGTATATATATATATATGTTTATATATACATATGCACACACATACTTGTCCAGTCATTCTCCAATTTCTGTACTTCCCTTTAATTTCCAGTTTTTTGCCAATACAAAAATTGTTGCCATAAACATTTTACAACATATAGGTTCTTTTCCTTTTCCCTGAATTATCTTTGGAAATAGACCAAGTAGTGGTATTACTGGGTCAAAG
Organism: Myrmecobius fasciatus; assembly: GCA_023553655.1. NCBI lineage: Eukaryota > Metazoa > Chordata > Mammalia > Dasyuromorphia > Myrmecobiidae > Myrmecobius > Myrmecobius fasciatus. Next base: position 91,535 of record JAJPUD010003678.1, on the reverse strand, counting down.
GATATAGGTAGTTTTATAACTCTTTGGACATGATTTCAGATTGTTCTCCAATATGGTTAGATCATTTTATAATTCTCCCCAACAATATTTTAGTGTCCCAATTTTTCCACATCCCTCCAACATTTGTCACTTTCCCCTTTATCATGTTAGCCAATCTGGTAGATATAAAATGATATCTTAAGGTTGTTTTAATCTGAATTTCTCTAATCAATATAATTTAGAGGATTTTTTTTATATGACTAACTGGGCAAGAACCAATATCTTACACCATTTACCATGATAAGACCAAAATGAATGTGTGTTCTAGATATAAAGAGATTTTACAAGAAAATCAAAATATAGAACATATTACTTATTAGATTTATGGATTGTGAACAATTTATGAATAAATGAGTCAGAACAAAATTAGGTATACATTGGATAATTTTGATTACATTAAATTCAAAAGGGTTTGTATAAATAAAACAAATATAGCCAACATTAGAAAGAAAGCAGAAACTTGGGGGGACAAATTTTATAGACAGTTTAACAGATAAAGGTTTCATATTTAAAATATATAAAGAATTTTATCAAATCTATAAGAATATGAATCTTTCTCAATTGATAAATGTTCAAAGGATATGAACAGGCAGTTTTCCGATGAAGAAATCAAAATATTAAAGAATTATTGGTGGAATAGTGAGCTGGTGCAACCATTCTGGAGAACAAATGTTGAACCATGCCCAAAGGGCTAGAAAAGTGCATTTTCTTTGATCCAACAATACCACTATTAGTTCTATATCTCAAGAGATCAAAGAAAAAGGAAAAGGACTTATAGGTCTGTAAATATTTATAGCAGCTCTTTTTGTGGTGGCAAAGAAGTGAAAATTAAAGGTATGTTCATCAACTGGAAAATGGCTGAACAGATTATGACATACAACTGCAATAAAGTATTACTTTGCTATAAGAAATGATGCTTAGAGGGGGGGGAAGGAGGATCAAAAAACATGGCAAGACCAATATGAACTGATGCAACAAGAAGTGAGAACTGGGAGATCAAGTAAGAACAATATTATAATGATAATTAACTGTGAAAGACTTGCCTTCTCTGATCAATACAAGATTCAAGACAATTCCCAAGGTCTTATGGACAAAAAAATGTCTCCAGAGAGAGAACTGATGAACTCTGAGTATAAATAAAAGTATAATTTTCTCTTTTGGGGGGGGCTTTTTGGAAATATGGCTAATATGAAAATGTGATTTCACATATAATAACTGAAGGGAGAGGGAAAGAATCTGAAACTCAAAATTTAAGAGGAAAAGCATGTTACAAATAATCAATTTTAAGAAAACTTGCCTCGATTTTTTTCTATCAGTCTTTCTAGTAAATACATATATTCAAACCTTCAATTCCTATTTTCTAAATATTTTAAGCAGAGTAAGGCAATTGGCTCTTAATTTATATTTATGCTACTAGAAAAATCTTTAGCGGAACATCTACAATCCACATTTTCTTTGTTCTACTTTTTTTTAATTTCTTTGCAAAACAATTAATAAAAGTAGTGACCATGTGAAAATTCTTAGGTACTGACATGATTTGCTTTTCAAATTGTAATGTGTTTTGTAATCTTTCACTGGAAAATAGATTTGATAATATGATGTTCCCTTTCTTCTGAAAAACATACTCAATTGACTTCTCTGGACAAAAGTTTCAGGTCAATGAGATTGCTTTCACCAATCTGTTACCTCTCTCACTGAAATGGTGTGACAGGTATGTAATACATTCTAAGATCTTCCCAGAAATGTTCTGTCTCAATTAGAGGTGATCTTGTGATTAGAATAAACTCTTGATTATTTGCATTAATGGAAAGTCATAAAATATTAGCTCTATAAGCGATGTTAGAGTTCATCTAATCTTACTTACCTCCTCACTTTTCAGATAAATTTAGGATTGAGGTGAAGTGTCTTGCATAGGGTCACACAGCTAATTAGTAGGATGACCAATGACTAAAACCCACACATATCAGCAGTTTTGGGATCCATTATATAAGTTTAGTGGACTACAGATTTACATTAATAATTATGCTTTATTTAGACTGCCATCAAATGAGTTTTTATTTCCTGAACTTTCTCAGTTTAGAGAAAGAAAGAGGAAGCAGCTAGTGATGAGCTTTGTCAAAGCAATCTGGAATTATCCAAATCAAAATCTGCTCTCTTTTGATACATAATAAACACTTAATAAATGTTTTTTCATTAATTTATCCTTTGCAAAACTTATGAAACAATTCTTCTGTACACATTATCTTTAAGATGAGACATAAGATGGAAATAAGATGAGAACACATTTCTGAGTGTAAAATGCGTAATATTTCATTTAATTAAGTAAAAGGAATAATTGCATCAAGACAATACCTCATCAATTTAACTGCAGTGTCTGAAATAATTTTGGTTCTGGTCTTTGAAGGAGGCAATGCAAAAAGAAACTCTGAATGTTGTTCATTATTTTCATACATGTAGCTATTTTCTATTTCTTTCTCTCTTCTCCTCCCATCCTCTTTCTATGGCTACATGGAGTTTGCAATGTGATTATTAATTATTATTGCCAAATTATCTAAAGTATATTCTCTTTCTCTCTCCCTCTTTTGCTCCCCATACATAGAGATATCTGTAAATTTCCTTTTTTCTCAATTAACTGTTTCCAACGATATAATGAAAATGATATCCAAAGTTGAAATATATGCCCCCATTCCCTAAGTTGCCCCTGTTTACAAGTAAAGACATACATCAGAACACATGTACTCATGTGCAAAGATGTAAAAGGATACAAGTTTGGATCCCTGGGCAAAGATCAAATTCCAGATTGATTCTGGAACCATCCTAAATGATTAGAGTGGTATTTGAGTATATTCATTGCCTGGCACCTAAGGTGGAATTTCCTTGCATTGTATCATATTTCGACACATTTCCTTCTGTAGGAAGGAGAAAACACTTTGATAGCCAGCCCAGATTTCATAGTATCATAGAATTTGAGACCTGGAAGGGAACTTAGTAATATGTACAAATCAATCAAAATAAAATTTGCTGGACAAGGAATCGGCACTGGAGGCCAATGTCCAACTGCAATTCTCAGGTCAGCCAAGGACAGAACTCACTGAATTTTTCCCAATTCAGTACTTTAGAGGTTCAGGATCAAGAATACTATACAAGTAGCTCAGGACTTTTGTTCTTGTCATAGAGCAACCTCTGACAAATTGTGTGACTTTGGGCAAGTAATTTAACTGCTCGGTGTCTTAATTACTTCATCTCTAAAATGTAGGAGTTGTACTAGAATAGAGGTTCTTAACCTCTTCTGTGTCATGAACACCTCTGGCAATCTGATGAAGCGAGGGGCCTTCTTATTAATGTTTTTAAGTTCACAAAATAAAATCCATAGGATTATAAATGACACCAATGATTTTGAAATATTGTTTTCAAAGTATTTTTCTAAAAACGTTTATGGCCCCCCAGGTTAAGAATCCTTAGAATCAAAGATCTCTAAGCACCCTTTCACCTGGAACTCAGTTAAGCTTTTTCATCTTAAACAAAGGACATTTCACCAATGAAATTTTAGCCCCCTTCTTTCTGAGTTCATTTTAATGGCCCATTGTGTTTCTCTATCAGTTTGAGAAGGTAAGAAAAATAGAACAATTCCTGTGTTTGTTTAGTTTATCTTAACTGATTGCTCTCCCAAGTTATTGAGATTTGCATGATTTACTGCATGAGATATGTGTGATTTACCTCTGGATGCACCTATGGGTCCACTGTTAATTTATTTTGATTTGTGTTATGATTATAGTTGCAAAGTTATACACAGTTGCTCTAAAAATTGGCTGTGTGCTTACCGGGAGGAGAAATTTCAAACCCTACCAAAAGAAAATGAAATCTTTGTGGGTGGAGGAGGGGTACAGGGAAGGAAAGAGCTTAGAAGATCTCTGAAGATTAACAAAAACTCAGAACTTGAAAAACTGCTTGACAAAATTACTTGTTTCCTGATTTCTATAGCAAACAGGCTTCTAGGTCTCTATTAGAAGCAAACAAACAAACATATTGATCATTCTCTGTGGTCTGTTGTACTCCATTCTTTACATAGAATAATAGATCTTTAGCTGGAGATCATCTAGTTTTACAGATGAGGAGTCTAATCTCACTTATTCAGACAATAAATATTTATTAAGAGCCTACTATGTGTCAGGCACTGTATAAAGCACTGAGGATACAAAGAAAGGTAAAAGATAAAAGCATCAAGATCCTCAGGTTTTTCAAGACAGATCCTCAAGGAACTCAATCTAATGACTGGCCAAACATGCGAAAAATTATGTACAAACAAGCTACATGCAGGATAATTAAGGAATAGAAAGAAGGCATTAGAATTATGAAGAATCTGTTTATTTTTGTTGAATTTTGATGAAAATGTACAGAAATGTGGATGATTTGTGTGGGTTTATTTCATATTCTGTAATTTTGCTAAAGTTATTCAGTGTTTCAATTAGTTTTTTAGGGGACTCTAAGGTTCTCTAAATAAACCATCAGATCATTTGCAAAAAGTGATTGAGTTTTTTTGGTTGTTTTTTGCCTATATTTATTTCTTCACTTTCTTTGTATTGCCATATTGTTGTGGCTGGCATTTTAAATACATTATTGACTGTGTGATCATGATGATGATGGACATCCATGTTTCATTCTTGATCTTATTAGAAAGACTTCTAGCTTGTCCCCACTATAAAAAAATGCTGGTTCTTGGTTTTAGATATCTGCCACTTTTCACGTTAGGGAAAATTCTTTATTTTTATACTTCCTAGGTTATTTTTTTTTTGTATTTTTAAAAAAAATTTAGACAGTGATAGCTGTTGTGATTTTTCAAAAGCTTTTTCTGTATTTATTGAAGTAATCATATAGTTTTTGTTAGTTATGTTATTAATATATTGTTATATTTATAGTTTTCCTAATATTGAACCACTCTATATTCTTGCTTAACCCAACTGATTATAAGGTATGATTTTTATAATATATTGCTGTAATCTTCTTACTAGTATTTTAGTTAATAATTTTGCCTCAATGTTTATTAGGGAAATTGGTCTATAATTCAGACCATATCTGTGGTCAAAGAAGGAATTTGGTAGGACTTTTTCTTTGCATATTTTTTCAAACAGTTTCCATAGTATGAGAATTAAATAGTTCTTTAAATGTGCAAATTAGCTTGTAAATCCATCTAATCTTGGGGTTGCTTGTTTTTAAATTAAGGAATTCATATATGATTTGCTCATTTTTCCCCCTCTAGGATTCTATTTCTTATTTTATTAACCTGGATAATTTATATTTTTGTAAATTTTCATCTATTTCATTTAGATGATGCATTTTATTGGCATACAGTTAAGAAAATAGCTTCTAGTATATTTTTATAAATAACATTTTATAAAATTTTAGTTTCTAGTCCATTCTCCTCTCTCCTTCTATTTTAGGGATGAGTCCATCCTATTCATACTCACAGTTATGATTGCTAAGTGTGTATTTTCCTCCATCTTATTTTCTTATACTTTCCCTTCTCTCCCTTTTCCCCCTCTCCTTTTTAAACATTCAAGTTTCATTCATGATAGATTTCTGCAGGTTTCCATGGAGAGGATATTCAAATATATACGTTAACATCTTTATATCTTTGTTGATAGTAGTATAAATTCTGCTATTATATTTTTGAAAATTGCAAAAGCCCAACTTTGTTGTCATTTACAATTTAAATGAGAAATATCAATATACATCTTACCAATAATAATTTGTGCCAGTGATGACTTTTTTGAATTCTGTTCCTTTTTTTTAAAGTATGTTTTGCTTCTAACTATTGCTTCTCTTAATCTACCTTCCTTTTTATTCCTCTTTTCCCTTAACATTTCTAGTTCCCTACTGGGTAAAATTGATTTCTATACTTTTTTGTTCTTGGCTTTCGGATAGTTCAAGCATTTTAAAAAATATCTCTCCTCCAATTTGGAGCTATGCTCAAAAAGTTATCAATCTGTGCATACCCTTTGACCCAGCAGTGTTTCTATTGGCCTTATATCCTAAAGAGATCTTAAAGGAGGGAAAGGGCCCCACATGTGCAAGAATGTTTGTGGCAGCCCTTTTTATAGTGGCTAGAAACTGAAAACTGAATGGATGCCCACAATACTATATGATGATGAATTCTGATGGACATGGTTCTCTGCAACAATGAAATGTCTCAAACCAGTTCCAATTGTTCAGTGAAGAAAGCCATATACATTCAGAGAGAGGGATATGAAATTTGGACCACAACATATCATTTCCATGATCTATATCGATGTTTGCTTGCATTAGGTTTCCCTTCTCAGATATTTTTTGTTCATGTAGATACGACTGTTCTTGCACAGCAAGATAAGTGTGGAAATATGTATACATATATTAGACTTGTCAAGTATTTTAATATAATTAACATGTAGTGGACTTCCTGCCATCTAGGGGAGGAGAGGGGACTGAGGGGAAAATTTGTAACAGAAAGCTTTGTAAGGATCAATGTTGAGGAACTACCCATACATATGTTATGCAAATTAAAAGCTTTAATAAAAAATTAAGAAAAATATCTCTCCTCGACTTACATGAACTGATGCTGAGTGAAATGAGCAGAACCAGGAGATCATTATACACGGCAACAACAGTACTATGTGACGATCAATTCTGATGGACATGGCTCTCTTCAACAATGAAATGTTTCAAACCACCTCCAATTGTTCACTGAAGAAAGCCATATACACCCAGAGAGAGGGATGCGAAATGTGGATCACAACATAACATTCTCATACTCCTTGATTGATGTTTGCTTACATTGTGTTTCCTTTATCTGATATATCGTTTGTGTAGATAAGATTTTTCTTGCACAACAATGATAAGTTTGGAAATATGTATACATATATTCGATTTGCTA
>JAJPUD010003678.1:19072-74589 GCA_023553655.1 Myrmecobius fasciatus | reverse complement strand
ATAGTTTTAATTTCATCCTCTGAAAATTGTCTGTTCATATCCTTTGATCATTTATTGATTGGATAATGGCTTGAATTTTTATAAATATGAGACAATTCTCTATATATTTTAGAGATGAGACCTTTATCAGAACCCTTAAATGTAAAGATGATTTCCCAATTTATTGCTTCCCTCCTAATCTTGTCTGCACTGATTTTGTTTGTACAAAAACTTTTTAACTTAATATAGTCAAAGTTATCTATCTGGTTTCCATTAAGAGTTCCAGTTCTTCTCTGGACATAAATTTATTCCATCTCCATAGGTCTGAGAGGTAAACTATATTACATTCCTCTAATTTACTTATAGTATCACTCTTTATATCCAGATCGTGAACCCATTTAGATCTTATCTTGGTATGTGGTATTAGATGTGGGTCAAGCCCTAATTTCTTCCACACTAGTTTCCAGTTTTCCCAGCAGTTTTTGTCAAATAGTGAATACTTATCCCAAAAGCTGGGGTCTTTGGGTTTATCAAAGACTAAATTGCTATAGTTATTGCCTAGTTTGTCTTGTGATTCTATCCTATTCCACTGATCGACTACTCTATTTCTTAGCCAGTACCAAATGGTTTTGATGACCGCTGCTTTGTAATATAGTTTTAGATCTGGTACAGCAAGTCCACCATCGTCAGTCTTTTTTTTCATTAATCCCCTTGAAATTCTTGACCTTTTGTTTTTCCAAATGAACTTTGCTACTATTTTTTCTAAATCTGTAAGATAATTTCTTGGGAGTTTGATTGGTATGGCACTAAATAAGTAAATTAGTTTGGGTAGTATTGTCATTTTTATTATATTCGCTCGGCCTACCCATGTTGCTCTTAATTTATTAAAGTGAATGTGTATATATTAACTTTTAAGTAATCTGTCAATAATTTGTAGTTTATGATTTGATGGAAAACATTATTCTTTATTTGTTTGATTGTTTTTGTTCAGATGATTTTAAAATTTGTAGTTTTTTTTAAATTCCCTAAACACTGAAGGTTTGTGCATCATGGGAGAATATATTTCCCCACTTCCTTGAATCCCCTTTCAGAGCTTCTCCATTTACCTTCTCAGCACACCAAGGTTCTAAAACCCACTCATTTTGTCACACAGAATCTCTCTCACTGTTGCTTATTTTTCAGGTTTCTCGAAGATTATAAAAATTCCTTTCCTTACACACCCAACAAAAAAGAGGGAAAAAAGAATCATAAGATTAAGAATTAAGAAAAGAATCATATGCGAAATGTGGACCACAACATAACATTCTCATACTCCTTGATTGATGTTTGCTTACATTGTGTTTCCTTTATCTGATATATCGTTTGTGTAGATAAGATTTTTCTTGCACACCAATGATAAGTTTGGAAATATGTATACATATATTCGATTTGCCAATATTTTAACATAATTAACATGTAGTGGATATCCTGCCATCTAGGGGAGGGGTGGGGAGTTGGGGGAAAAATTTGTAACGGAGGGCTATGTAAGGGTTATTGTTGAAGAATTACCCACACATATGTTATGCAAATAAAATAAAAAAATAAAAAAAAAGAAAAGAATCATAGATTAAGTAAATAGATGCCATCAACTCCAAGCCTCTAATTTTATAGATATAGAAACTAAGGTTAAGAAATTTCAAATGACTTATCTAGGGTCATACAGCTAATAACTAAACAGGATTTGAATTCAGAGCTTTCTTACTCCAAGTCTAGTATTCTAGACATTGTACCATCTACATAACCTAAATAAATAAATGTAATTAAATAATCCCAGATTTAAAGCTGAAAGAGAGATTGTTGAAACTAACACCCTTATTTTCCAAAGTAGAGAAAGATCAAGTAATTTGCTTAGCATTATACAGCTAATAGATGTCTGAAGCTGGGTTTGAATTAGGGTCTTCCTGACAACAAGCTCAGTGCTCTTATCTTCTACTTCAGAGCTTAAACTTTTTCCACTTGCAAAGTCCAGTATATAGGTATATAAGAGAGGTATACAAATCAAAGATTTACTGATAATAAATTGTAATTTCCCAACCCCCACATTCAGTTACATGACCCCATATGGAGTTGAGACCCACAGTTTAAGAAGCTAAGTTCTACTCCAGGTACCTGACAGACCTATGTACAAAACCATAGCTTGAAGTAGAAAAGATCTTTGTTAACCTTGTGTCCTTTTCTCATTTTTTCCCCTGAGGCAATTGGGGTTAAGTGACTTGCCCAGGGTCACACAGCAAGGAAGTGTTAAGTGTCTGAGATCAAATTTGAACTCAGGTCCTCCTGACTTCAGGACTGGTGCTCTATCTATTACACCAACTAGCTGTCCCTTCTTTTTTCATTTTGTTGAGGAAGTGACTTCCTCAAACTCTTGCTGGTTATTAACGGCTTTCTCTGGGTTAGAACCCTGATGTTATAATTTCAATTATGTAAATTATTAATTATAGTAATTACAACTACCTTTGTTAGAAAACCTTAAAATTTGCAAAGTATTTTGTAAGGTAGTTCTTAAATTCAGAAAAATATAGACACAAAGTGGGGAGTATGCCAGTGGAACAGCTGCTACAAAAGCTGAGGAATTAGATATGGGGGAAGCTAAGAAGCTCTGACTAGGGATATGGGGGAAGGGGTTTCAAGATTTGGAGGTGCTTGGTATTGTGGAAGGTCTCTGTGGACTTCTACACTAGGAATTTCAGAGATGCTTGTGTCTAAACTCAGGACTTCCATAAGATTAAGGTGGAGTACAATTCTCTAGTAGTGGCCAAATCTGCCATGGAAATTATTGCCCCCTGCTTCAATGAGTCCAGGGAACTTGGAACATACTCATAAAAACAATATTAAAAATGGAGACCATGAACTAACAGAATCCATTGAAAGAACTGCAAATGATCAGTTTAGAGAAGAACAGGAGGAATGAAAAGGACATATGATACCAGTCTTGAAATATTTCAAGATCCATCTGGGTAGACTAGATTTATTTTCTTGGCCCTAGAGAATAGAACTAGAGGCACTGGAAATTGCAGACCTAGATTCAGTTTCCAGTAGAAGAAAAACATCCTAACAAAAAGATTTATCTGATGTGGAATAGTCTACTTCAGGAGACAATAAGGAGGCTCCCCCTCACCAACATTTTGAATTTTTTTCTACAAGTACATGAAATTGTAATCATTAGAAATCTTTAAGCAGGGATTGGCTAACCATTGGGTAGAAATGCTATGAGGGGAATGCTCTTGGAGTTAGAGATTGAATTAGATGGCCTCTACCTCTGAGTTTCTGTGATTCTGCAGTAGTTAGATTCCCTTATTACAGGACAAAGGTTCAGCTCTGTTGTGGGTGAAATGGGTTTTCATGGGCTGGCTTGAGGGCTAACTAGCACTTAAGATGGTTTCTTCCAATCTCTGGGAAGACATATGTTCCAAATTCAAACAAGTGACAACTCTGCTCTTTCAGAACCCAGCCTGTTTATAAATTAAGGATGGTAACTTGATATTTAAAAATATAACTTTCTAAATACTCTACTTAACTCCAATGCTACTATCTCCACTACTCATGTCTTTTTTTTCTCAGCTTTTGATGGTCAGTATAATTTATCAGGTCTGGTCAGTGTATTGATAGTAATGAATCTATATGATGATGCTGATTGTCAATGCCATTCCAAAGAAAGAACACTAAAACATTTGGGAATGGAAAAGAGAGCAAGAAATCTCACTAACTTGGGCTGAAAAGTAGATGGGTTTCTATCTCCCCAAGCATCTCCTTATGATTACTGCAACATTATTTGCACATTGATTGAATGCCAACAGCATGCTAAATTTTATTTACAATTGGATTTGGATATTTATTTAGAATTGGATACTTTTTGCTCTAGAAAATTTACAATCCATGTATGGGAGAAGAGGAAGTAGAAAGCAGAATACAGTCAATTATATCACTGAAAGACGTATAAAAGACCCTATTACACTAAAGGGAAAGAAGGAAGGGGATAAATATGGTTTGAACCTTATTCTCATCAGATTTGGCTCAAAGCAGGAATAAAATATACACTCATTTGGATATAGAAATTTATCTTGCCCTATAGCAAAACTTCTTAAACTATGGGTTGTGACCCTATGTGGGGTAATGCAATCAAATGTAGGGGCTGCAAAAAATTTGGTAATGGTAAAATGATATCAAATATGCCACCAACTTTTAATTCTTCATGTAAAAATAAACACATCTTTCTCATTAGTATGCAAATTTGCTTTCATCATAATAAATGGTAAAATTATACATGTATAAAGGAATTATTTTAAAATAAACTTCTTTATGGTTTATTATCAAAAAAGAAGAAAAAGAAAAATTTACAATCCAATATAGATTATTTATTTATTAATCTCTCCCTGCCTCAGAACAAAATATGGTGTTTCTATAATAAAGAAATTAAGCTTTTGCCAATGTGGATTTGAAGTCTGGAATTTTGGAACTGACTTGGTCTAGCAAGTATTAGGAAACTACTCCCTCTGCCATGTCTAGGTGGCAGTTTTGGGTTCAAGAAGAGTAATATTTATCTGTTTTGATCAGATTTCTAGAGCCCAGGGGCATCATAGAGATCCATTTATTAACTAGGTCTAACATCCCCGAATGCTTATGGAGTAATACTGGAAATTGTGCCTTTTAAACAAATTTATTTTACATTCTATGACTTAGAAATAATATCTGGTTCAAAAAGGCAAGAAGGGACTAGAAACAAGTTCATTTGATCCCATTCTTGACCTTAGCCTGGTAGGAATGCCTGTCATGCATCCTGTGAAACTGAGAATGTTTTCCTTCCCTTCCTTTGAATCCCTTGCTTCCTTTAAGATTCAATTCATATGCCATCTGTCATCTACTCTCTTTCACATGAGTGCACTTTCCTTCTTCAAGTTATATCCATGTATCTAATCTATCTACCATTTATTTACTTAGGCATTCATTCATTTGTTCTCTGATTCATTCATATATCTGTCTCTTCATTCATTTATCTTTTTATTATGTCTCCTTCACCAAATAAAATATAAGTTCATTGAAGTCAGAAATTGCTCTCATCTTGTTTTGTTTTGTTTATAATCTTGGTACCCACCATAGTATCTTGTACATAGTAGGTGTTTAATAAGCAGTCAATACATATTTGCTTGTTGAATTAAAAATTCATCAATTATCATTATTGCAGTAATAATGAATATATGATGCTAAGCAGAGGCAGAAGTTGTACTAGCCACTATGCATTTATAATCAACATCGCTGTTGATAAGGAAGAGAAAGGAAAATCTCCTCCTCTCCATCATAGGAAGTTCAAATGTCCCAAAGAACATATTTAGAAGGAAAGAAGATATTAAGAACAGGAATTTTCTTTCTTTTTAAATTTTACTGAGTGGACAGCTCCTCTTTGACATAGACTCATCAGAGCAAGGAGGAAGGGCAGGAACTCTTCCTTTTGGGAATAGAATCCTCTGGTTCCATAAATGACCAAACTACTTGGTTTCTTGGAACTGGTCAGCTCTGCACATACTCCTTGAAATAGCCCCCAAACCTGCCCCTTAGCACGTTTCCATGGGTGAGCTCTAATTCTATCCTCTTATTACATATATATTAACTTTATTAAATTAGAACAACCTTGTAAAGTGGATGCTTTTATTATCCCCATTTTATAGATGAAAAACTGAGATTTAGAGAAAGTAAATGATTTGTCCATGGTCACAATTAGAAAATAATTGACCTGAGTCTTCAAATAATTGGGTTTATTTCTTCCTGATGTGACATCCAGGTCTCTTTCCACCTTTAACAAAATGAGGGAATTGGATTATATTGTTATACACACACACACACATATGTTATATATGTATAGTTATCTGTTAGGTCATTTCCAGCTCTAACTCTGTGTCTGTAAAGCTTATATGCAGACCTAATGTCAGGATCCCATGATGAGTGGACATTGTGTTTTTTGTATGTAAAACTTTAATTGCAAGAATGATAATTTTATATTTGATCCTGCAAGTAATAAAGTGTGTGTATGTGTGTGTGATATGTTCAGACATACTTGAAGAAAAATCACATAAATTAAAACTAAATTAGTAATTTTTCCTGTTGCTGAGAAAAAGAAATTTAAGGGTTTGCTACAAACCCCTCAAAGTACCTTAGTCATTAGGAAGATAATTACTTGAGTAACCTTTTATTGTTCCAAAGTGTTGCAATCTTTATAACATGGAAATTTTCCTTCTGTATATTCATCTGATTTTAGCACCTGGACATTTTAATCATTCTGAAGTAATACACAAGACAGTTTAAATCAGTCCTCATGCAAAATCCCAGCTTTTGACAACTAAACCATCAGGTGATTGGTGATATTAAAGTTTTAAAGAATTATCAGAGTGAATAAAGATGGAAAATGTTCTTTAAGAGTTAGTCCTTTTTAGGTCACTTGGATGACATATCATTTCAATATCTAACAATAGTCTAAAACTAAGCTCTCCATACTTTCTTTTGAACTGATTTCTCATCCCAATTACATCATTTCTGTCTATGGTTGTGCCATTTTTCAGCCTTCCCAACAAGTAATTTTGGAATCATTTTGGATTCTTTCCCAGAGGCATAACTTCCTTGAGAACATTTTTGGATTACCGCTCCATTTTCAGATGCATGTAAGTCCCACCTAGAAGTTTCCATACTCCTGTATATACCCCATCCTAGCTCAACTGATCATTTGTTATGAGCCCTAAAATTGGTTCAAGAACCCCATTAACAACATGACATTTCTACAGAAAATATTGTTTTCCCTTCTCCTTTATTTCTTATGTCTAATTTCTTAACAAATCATGTCATTTCCTCCTCCTTTCAAATGTCTCTCCATTCTGTACTTGGAAGGGAGGGGCTAGTATGATATTTTATCTATTGTATTTATTTTATAGATGAGGAAACCAAGGCAGACAGATGTTAAGTAACACACAGCTAACAAATAGATGAAGCCACATGATTCCAGGTCCAGTACTGTCAAATGTACCACCTTGTTTCCCAGAAGTTCCATGAATACAAAAGTTGTAGCAGAGACATGCATTCACAAAAATCCCTTCTACTTTGTTGTTTGTGTCAGCCATCTATGATGTGATTAAGCCAATGGGAAAGCCAGTCAGATATGTGACAAAATTATTCACATGACTGAAACATTGGCTTTTTACAATATGCATTAATCATCAAATATACCCAATAATATGTGACACACAACCAGTGACTTGTCAGACTGATTTTCTTTTCTTGTCATTTTTGGGGAGAGGTAGAACAATGCTCATTTAGGATAAGTGGATAAAATTAAGAGTGTAAGTGACAAAGACTCTAACAATGAAACAAGCATTCACAAAGTGGTTAAGGGATCCAGTCTCAAACACAAAAGAATTGCAAATATAATTGTCTCTAGTGGTATTGATGTAAAATTTTTGGCATTTTTTTTGTGAGTTCAAATCCAGCCTGAGACATAAGGAAATGAATTAATAATAAAAGGTTATTTTAGTTCATCATAATTTTTTTTAAAAATTTAAATCTTAAAAAAACCCTCTTTATAAATATTTTTTTAAAATTTATTGATATATTTATTTATTTTTGCTTTTTGCTGAGGCAATTGGGGTTAAGTGACTTGCCCAGAGTCACACAGCTAGGGAATGTTAAGTGTCTGAGACCAGATTTGAACTCAGGTCCTCCTGACTTCAGGGCTGGTGCTCTATCCACTACGCCACCTAGCTGCCCCTTTATAAATATTTTGTACTTTTTTTTCTAGAATCATGGAATTTCTTTTTAAATTTTAATTCTGCTTGCCTCTATTTCCTCATCTGTAAAGTGATCTAGAGAAGGAAATAGTAAACCACTCTGTCAAGAAAACCCCAAATAAGGTCAGGAAGAGTATGAGGAATCAGATAGGCCTAAACAACAACAATAGATTTAGAATAAGACTAATCAGAAAATATAATTTTTTTTAAAGAAAAATCAACTTTAAGGTGTGTTGTTCCATCAATAGTAGGCATTTTAAAATGTTTGATTCATTGATTCAACCTTCCAAAAAATTCCAATTATCCTCTCACTAAAACTCTAAAATGCTTCTTTATTATGATGCTTTTAAGTGGTTAAATATCCAAAGCAAGGAAGGTATGTGACTAGGCAAGACACAGTCTCAGTTTTCTCATCTGTAAAATGGGGGCAACATCTACTTCCCAGTATTGTGATAAGAAGCAAAAGAGATAAAGTATATTGCATAGTATCTAGCAGATAGTAAGGCTTTATTAAATGCTTGTTTCCTTTATGTGATATGTAGAAAAATTTTTAAAAATCTTGGAGTACTCTATTTATCAGGCATTTTGAACTGTGTTCCATAGAACTTATAGGTTCCATGAAGCACTTCTATCATTTCCTTAAACATAATTCTGGTTACAATAGATGTGGTTCTGTTCCCATCTCAGGTCCCCTAACAGGGACTAAGGAGGATTCTAGCACTCAATCAGTTCATTTTCAATCTGTGGACAATCTGGGTGAATAGTTAATAAAAAGAAGTTGTCTTAGTCTTAACATGCAGAGTTTATTCAACAAGGATAGAGGATACCATCCTCCTTCATTGCCATATGGAATCTCTATCTTGTGTGTTATTTCCTGTGGTCTTCAAACATCAGCCAAATTGGAGAAGGAGCTGGAATCCATATGAGTGGGATTTTTTTTATGCCCTTTCTCAACCAGGAAGTTGCACCAAGGGAGGGAAGGAAGACACAATCAGGTCCCAGGGACAGCTTTGTTATTTTAGAGGAAAAATTAATCCTGTTGAAGAAGACAGAGTGAAGGGAACCTTGATAATTATTGAGCCTATCATAAGGCATTCACTGGGCATTTCCCACCATATTGGACACTCAGAAAAAAAATTAAGCTGAAGGAATTCTATAATTTAGATAAATTTAATAATAAAACAACTGTCAGCTGACAAATGATCAAACCACAGGGACTGGGTTAAATGTAACTATTAGAGACTGGGTAACTCAGTTGAATAAAATGATCAATTTGACAATAGAATAATGAATCAGAAGCAAAATAATCCACAGATTCTTGAAAATCAACTTTAAGGTGTATTTTTCCATCAATAGTAGGCATTTAAAAATGTTTGATTCACTGATTCAACTTTCAAAAAAATTCCAATTATACTCTCACTAAAACTCTAAGGAAGCAACAATCAAAAAAATATATTATTAAACCCCACATCTGTAGTGTTTTCCCCTTTCTTATACCTGATGCCTATGAAGCTTTCTTTTTTTCTCCAGTAAAATAGGAGAAAGGGATTGAATTAGATGCCTTTTAATGGCCTCTTTTTTATTTCTATTACACAGTCATTATATACCCAGCACTGCTCCAAGCTATAGGTATTATAAGGAAAGTAGAAAATAAAGAAGCTGAAAAATAGAAATTATATTATAAAAATTATATTTGCTAATGGATCTTTTTTTCTTAAGGGGGAGAGGGGAGAGAGATTGGGAAATGAAAGTGGAGTATTATGATCAGAGAATTATCCTAAGAAAGTGAGTTGAGGCATACATCTTTATTTGATCTTTAGATGCATCACCTTTAGTTTCCTAATACAAAAAATGAGAAGGTTGAAATAGATTTTTCTGTTAGATGCTTTTCAGTTCTAACTTCCATGATCACTCCAAAGATAGGATCAGAAGGTCACTGCTTTAATATGCTGCTCCAATAAACTATTATGTATTTTTCCTACATCTTTCACCAATATTTGCCCAGCCCCAGTAGTGTACTGATGCCAGATCTTATTTTTAACAGTTGTTAATTTTTCAGTGTGAGTATTTTCATCTCATAAATAAGCAAATGCTACAAATCAGGGGTTGATTTATAGTTTTGTTGCTATTATAGGTTTAAGAAAGTGATGGAGAAAATGCTAACACATAAGATTAATTTCAAATTAAATTCACATTTCCTGTAGAACCTTTACCCCTTTTAAAACATTACAGAATACTACTGCCCTATGTAGCTTTAGACACTTACTAGCTATGTGATTCTGGACAAATTACTTAATTTCTACATATTTCTCCAACTATATAATAGGGAGAATTATACTTTACAAATTTGTTGTGAGGATCAAATGAGATGATGCTTTTTAAATACTTAGCAGGGTAGCACATAGTAGGTACTTAATAAATACTTATTCTCTTTCCCTCACCATATTCATAAAAACTATAAAAGGGACACTACTTTGATGCAATCTTTGCACTGACCTGCATCCAACTATAAACACCTTCATTTTTTTTCTTTCTCTAAGTTTATGAGACACATAATTTGTGTTCCTCGGTCCCCTTCCAAATTTAGTGCTTTAGTTCTGGTTACTAGACTGTGAAATTACAAGTTCAGTCACGCAAAGTTTTGGGGGTTTTTTTGGAGGGGATGAAGTAGGAGGAGAGGTAAAAAACTGGCTTAAAGAAAAATTTCTCCAGTTTAAGAGCCCAAGACTGATTTTTTATGGAGAGCTAAGATTAATTGATAAATAATATAATTGCTATTATAAGTGCTATATGTAATATATATATACATATACATATATATATGTATATATATATAAGTGCTATAAGGACAAAACATTTTTGAATCATAATGGAGATACTGCATGAAGATAAGCCCGAGGGATCTGACCTGGATTCCCAGAGATAATACGTAGACTATATCTTGTAGCAACTTTTTGAATTCTCTGGGTCATTTCCCCAACCTAATGTAATACATCATCTCTGCGCTGTATCATATCTCTACCAGTTGAACAAAGACTATTTATCTTTAAGCTGTTTATCCTGTAATTCTCACAAATTTTATTTATGCCAAGAGAGGCACTTGTGCTATTTATTTAAGCCAGGACAACTTTGTCCTACTTAAAAAAAATCATTATTAACTTAGTAAATATTTAAGCTGATGTGGAAATCAAAAGGCAAAATTTAGGAGAATTACTTCTGGTGGGCAAGAGAAAGTGAGATATCATGAATAAAATTAGACTCAACCAGCTCACCTATGAAGTCTCTTTTATAATACAGGTTGGCCTGTGAGATTGGCTCCAACATAAAAATGTTCAAAATCATGTAAGATTGGCTATCCCTGGGGATGTACAGATAAATCGTGTCATGTGATAGTCACCTTCACTCCTGGTATGTTTATGCAGGTGAGATCATGTTAAAATGAACATCAAGAGCATAGACTTTGAATATGTGGAAGGAAATAATAAA
The DNA here is from genome assembly GCA_023553655.1 of Myrmecobius fasciatus. Taxonomy (NCBI): domain Eukaryota; kingdom Metazoa; phylum Chordata; class Mammalia; order Dasyuromorphia; family Myrmecobiidae; genus Myrmecobius; species Myrmecobius fasciatus. The sequence continues at coordinate 63,319 of JAJPUD010003678.1, read as the reverse complement.
TATAACCTTAGAACTAAAGTCTGGGCTATTCTAATAATAATCCACATCCAGGCCAAATCAGGCCTTAGGCCACTAGAGTTTTGCCCCAAGGTGAGGAATTGAGAGAAAACAAAAATTGAATATAAAGACTACTTCAACAAATTAAAATGATGGTGAGGAGAGCATAAACTTAGATTCTGAGCAGCAGAATAAAGCCCATTTAAAATCCCATTAAAAAAAGTTTCCAACTTGTCATGTGCCTTCTTAGACTGACCAGCCTCTCTGCCTGTTGTTATATACTTGTGTCCAACTCTTCATGGTCCCATGGACTGATTATCCACGAGGCTTTCTTGGCAGATACTGGAGTGCTTTGCCTTTTCCTTCTCCAGTTTTATTCAGGTAGGGGGTAAATGACTAGCCCAGGATCACACAGCTAATAAGTGTCTGTGGTCATATTTGAACTCTGGATTTTCTGACTCCAGCCCCAGTACTTTAATCCACTATGCCATCTAAGTGCTCTGCCTATAGCTCTCTGAAAGCGGTGACATGTCCCACATTGAGGCAAAGTAATCCTTTTCTTTCCCCAGAATGGGAGAAAAACTCTTTTTGAGACCTCTGATGTAAAAGGAAGAACTTGGTATGATTTCTGATATCATTTCCAAATCTTAGATTTTCTCCCAAACCACAATAGTAATTTTCCCTTTTACCCTCTCCCACTCCCAAATTGTCTTAATTCTTTTTTTTTTTTTTTTTGTTTTTGTTTTTTAAATTAGAGTCAGAACCATTAGAAAGTTGAGCTTGGAACAGAAAAAAACATCAATTCAAATCTGGCCTCTGATTTGTACTGGCCATGTGACCCAAGGTATTTAACCTCACATTTCCTCAGGCAAGTCTCTAAACTATAATTTGCAGAGAAGGGATGATGTGCATTGGTGGGAGAAGCTTCCAAATCTGGGGTTTTTCCTTATTAATGAAAACACTGGTCTAACCTCTATTATCTTTTTTTTTTCTTTACAAAGTCAATTTAAGGGAACATTTTGGGTAGTTGGACCCATGCAGCAGTTTTCTGGGGTACCAAGATATCAAGCTATGACTCTGATCTGCATTATATGCAGAGGTATACTGGTGCCAGCTAGAATTATCTTGCAAGAACTGACTGTTAAATTTTTAGTGTGAGCATTTATTCCTTGGAAATGGGCAAACACTAAAAATCAGAGTTTGATTTATTGTTTTGTTGACTTCCTAGACTTAATGAAGTGAAAAACAAACTGTTTATAATACAAATTAAACTTAAATCTGTTATCAAGCATGTATTTTATTTTATTTTTTCAGGATATCTGGTTGTTAAATATCAGCACACCTCTGGTTATTATATCTAAAGAGTTGAGTCTTTTTTTTAAAAAACCATAATTGCAAAATTGATAAAATCTATTATTATCACATGATTCTAGCTAGATGTTATTTGAAATGGGCATAATATAATTATTCCCTGACAGTCTGTGTTTGAGGAACAACTTGGTATAAGGAAAAAATCAGTTAGCCAACAGTATTTATTGTGTCTACTAGGTGCCCAACACTGTGCTAAGTACTGGAAAGAACACTGGAAATAGAATCAAGAGGAATACTACCTCCTAATATAGACTAGTTGTATGACCTGAGGTAAATCAATCATCTTTTCATAGGCGCTATTTCCATATTTATAAAGTTGGGGCAATAACAACTATAGTCCTTTCCATTTAGGATTATTGTATTAAGTCAAATAATAGATATAAAGCAGCCATAATGATGGCTAATGCATCTAGTACCAGCTTCTAGGGGAGACTGAGGATGAGTAGATTGCTTGAGTAGGGGAGCTTTGAGCTACAGTAGGGCAAAAACCAACTGGACATGCACATGAAATCCTTCACCAAAATGGGGAGCCTCTAGGAGCTGAGGACCATTAGGCAGCCTAAGGAGAGACAAACCAGACTAGGTTGGAAAAACAGGGGATTAAATCTTCCATGCTGATCAGTATTGACATAAAACTTGCAAATGACATGAAAGGTTATGGAAAGATGCCCAGTGGATAGCATATTAACAGCTTGCATTGAAGAAGTGGCCTAAGGCTAACTTCAATATTTCAAGACTCTGCAGTGCTATTAAAATAGATGCTGCTTCTGGCAGTGTAGATGGCATAGATTTACACACAGAGTGAATAGATACGGAGTTTCAGAGATAGTCTTTAAGAACCACTATGGTAAAAAAAAAAAAAATCATTACCTTAGTAATGAACTAAGCTAGGCTGGTCCTTCCAGAGCAGATCTCCAGTCTGTCACTGGGTTCATATTTTTTTAAAAGCCTCTCCAACTTGCACCTCAGCAAGTAGATGATGCAGTGGATAGCCTACTAGACTTGGAGTTAAGAAAACCTGAGTTCAAATCTTGCCTTGGATTTACTAGCTCTTACTTTCTGAGTAAGCCACTTAATTTGCCTCAGCTTCCTCATTCATGGTAATAATAATACTACCCACTTCACAAAGTTATTGTGATGATCAAATGAGTTAAGATATGTAAATTACTTTGCAAAACCTTAACGTGCTATATAAATGTCTATTATTGCTATAATCTGCAGTCACTGTGGTATGGAGGTGACTATATTTTAGAGTCTCAGAAAAGAGGAAGAACCAAATAAAGCCTTAAATATAGTATATCTGCCAAGTTTTAAAGGCTCAAGACATATAAAGAGATGAGTGCTATTCCAAATGAGGGTTCTCTAGTGCTGATGGCTGCACGGAGTGGGAACTCAGAATGGAACATTTTGGTGCTGTTGCAATCACTACTAGGGAGACTTGTAGTAAGCAATGGAAGGGAAGAAGTCAGCAAAACAGCAGCTGAATAATGCATGACTTTGAATGAGAAGGAGCTACTTATGCAGTCTCCAAGAGTTTAATTTCTAAAGCCCCAGTTCTTCTGTGTAGAATCATAGAATTACAAAATCACAGCATTTCTGAGATGGTACGGGCTTTACTGGCTATCTAATCCAATCTGTACCTAAAAAAAGTCCCATTTACAAGCTAGCAGACAAATGGAGCTTTTTACTCCAATGAAGGGGAACCTCCCACTTGCTAGCTCCTGGGGTAGCCCACTTCTGGGGAGTTCTCACTCTTCAAAAGTTCTTCCTGACATCAAGTTCTCAGTTTGCCTCCTACCCTTTGTTTCTAGTTCTCTTTGTCAAATACATCAAATCCTGCTTTCTTTTTTTTAAATTAATTTTTAAAAAATGAACTGAAATCTAATTTCTTTCCTTTCTTTCTCCTCTCCCTTTGAGAGAAAAGTCCTTATAGTAAACATGCACAATTTGTGTAAAACAAATTCTCTTATTGCCCCTGTCAAAAATATATACGTCATTCTTCACCCTCAGTTCATCACTTTTCTGCCAAGAGTAGGACAGCATGTTCCATCATCAGTCCTCTGCAATAATGGGTTGTCATTGTGTTGATCAGACTTCTTATGCTTTTCATGGTTTGTTTAAAGCCCAGTTTCTTAATGTGTGGGGTGTGACTCTATTTGGGATCTTGTAATAGAATGTGGAGGTTGCAATTTTTTTTATTTATTATCTGTAAAGCTTGATTTGTATACCTGTTTTATATACCATATGCTCAGGATCATGTAAACATTTCTCAGGCTAAAAGAGGTTCATGAGAGGAAAAAGTTTGAGGCTCTGGACTCTAACCCTTTATTCACATGATATCCTTTCATGTGCTTGAAGATTAGCTATCATGTTCCTCCTCTTAACCCCAGTTCTTTTTTCTCTAGACTAAAGGTTCTTGGTTCTTTAAACTGATCCTCACATGACACAGACTTGAGTCTCTTCTCTCCACAGGATGCCTTCTTTTGAAGATTTCAGCTTATTATTGCTGCTGTTCAGTTTTTTGAGTCATGTCCAACTCTTTGCAATCTCATTTGGAGTTTTCTTGGCAAAGATAATGTAATTTTTGCCATTTGCTTCTCCAACTCATTTTATAGATGAGGAAACTGAGGCAGACAGGGTTAAGTGACTTGGCCACAGTCACTTGATTTGAACTCAGGAAGTTCCTAATTTCTAGGCTTGGTACTCTATTCTCTCCACCACCTAACTGTTACAACTTATTAATATCCTCCTAAGATGTGAGCCCAGGATTGAATTTCAAACTCCCAGTATGATCTGATTAAGGCAGAGCACAAGGCAACTATTACCTCCTTATTCCTACAAGCCATAACTCTCTTATTGCAGATCAAGAAATCATTAGGTCTTGTGCATACCCTTTGACCCAGCAGCATTTCTATTGGGCTTATATCCCAAAGAAATCATAAAGGAAGGAAAGGGCCCCACATGTGCAAGAATGTTTGTGGCAGCCCTTTTTGTAGTGGCTAGAAACTGGAAATTGAATGGATGCCCTTCAATTGGAGAATGGCTGAATAAATTGTGGTATATGAATATTATGGAATATTATTGTTCTGTAAGGAATGACCAGCAAGATGATTTCAGAGAGGCTTGGAGAGACTTACATGAACTGATGAAATGAAAATGAAAAAGTGAAATGAGCAGAACCAGGAGATCATTATACACGGCAACAGCAGTACTATATGACGATCAATTCTGATGGACATGGCTCTCTTCAACAATGAAATGTTTCAAACCACCTCCAATTGTTCACTGAAGAAAGCCATATACACCCAGAGAGAGGGATGTGAAATGTGGACCACAACATAACATTCTCATACTCCTTGACTGATGTTTGCTTACATTGTGTTTCCTTTATCTGATATATTTTTTGTGTAGATAAGATTTTTCTTGCACAACAATAAGTTTGGAAATATGTATACATATATTTGATTTGCCAATATTTTAACATAATTAACATGTAGTGGATATCCTGCCATCTAGGGGAGGGTGGGGAGTTGGGGGGAAAATTTGTAACAGAAAGCTATGTAAGGGTTATTGTTGAAGAATTACCCACACATATGTTATGCAAATAAAATTTTAAAAAAATCAAAAAAAAAAAAAAGAAATCATTAGGTCTTTGGGGCTGTCAGACCACACTGTTCTCACCTTTTCAGCTTATGATCCACTAAAACCCTTATACCTTTCTCAGGTGAGTTGCTATCTAGTTAATTTCCCCTCTTCTCTTGGTAAGGACATGATACCCTATGTGGACAGAGGGAGGAAAGGAAAAGAAGGAACGAGAGAAGGAAGGAAGGAAAGAAGGAAGGAAGGAAGGAAGGAAGGAAGGAACGAGAGAAGGAAGGAAGGAAGGAAGGAAGGAAGGAAGGAAGGAAGGAAGGGAGGGAGGAAGGAAGGAAGGAAGGAAGGGAGGAAGGAAGGGAGGGAGGAAGGAAGGAAGGGAGGGAGGGAGGGAGGGAGGGAGGGAGGGAGGAAGGAAGGGAGGGAGGGAGGAAGGAAGGAAGGAAGGAAGGAAAGGAGGAAGGAAGGAAGGAAGGAAGCAATTCCTGTTTAATAGCATTAGAAATTCAAGTGATGTTATTCTCTTTTGCAAAACACAATGATGTAGATAATTCTGCTAAGTCACCCTGTTATCAGCATCTTACAACTTTTGAGGAAGGCACAGCCAGGAAGTAAACTACTTCAGAAAAGGATTTGATGGAGGGATTGTCAAGAAGAAAGGATTTGAAATGGGAGTATCAAGGATGCACCTGCCACTTCCCAATATGATACAGAATCAAATAACAACAATATCATCACATATTTAGGACTAGAAGGAGAACTTAGAGAACAGCTAATTAAAATAATAACCAAATAACAATAGCCATTCATGTAATATCTTAAAGTTTTCAAAGTGCTCTGCATGCATTATCTTAAGACTCACAGTAATCCCATGAAGTAGGTTCTTTAGCTATTATCCCCGTTCTACAAATGGGGAAACTGAGGCTAAAAGGGGTTAAATGGGGTTAAATGATTTGTCCACAAGTGTCACAGTTCAGAAAGAGGTTTCCATGATCCCAGGCTCAGCACTCTCTTCACTGTTATTTTTGTTTGCCTCATTCTTTCCCTTGGAGCTGCACAACTCTATCATGAAGGTCATAGGATCAAAATTAGGTCCTTTGATTGGAAACCTTGAGTTCTTTCTACTCATTTCTCCCCTGCCTCTGTTGCTCTCCCTTCTCTAAACACAGTAAGCTCTGCTATTACAATATAACATCTAATTTAGCATCCAGAAATCCTGAGTGTTCCTTCTTCCCGTTGATGGTCTGCTGGCAGTGTGGGAGTGGGAAAAAGATGGCTGCTCTCCTGGCATCAGCTGCTACCTTCCTGCCCAAGAGATCAACTGCCCTGCCTCCCTGATTATGGTAACATATGGTACCATGCATGAAACCAATCATTTCAGGGAATACAAATTCCCTTCTTGGAAACATATCAACCAAACCAATCGCTTGTACACCGGGCACATATGCTTCCACCTTGCTGACTACTCCATTCACTGTGCATGCATCTTTCTCAGGGGACATGGATAAGCCCTTGGCAGGGGCAAGGTAGCAGTGATTTAGAAAAGGGAGGAATAACAGTCCCATAGGGTTACCATGGCTCCTCTTGCAAAGCCACAGTGCAAACACCAGGGCTTAGAGCAATGGAGAATTCTTCATGTGACAGATATAGATAGATGGTGCAGTGTATAGAATGCTGGACCTGATGTCAATAATAAGACTCATCTTGCTGAGTTCAGATACAACTGAACAACATTTCTTCATGCAGAGCTGACAAAGTCAGGAGTGCATTCATGGCAAAGTTCATTATTTGGACTCCCCATCCTCCAGCCTTGCTACTATCCACCAGAGCCTTTGTACCTTCTTCGCTTCTAATTAGTCTCTCGGCTTCTCGTTTCTCCTTTCTCCAATCCATTCTCCATGTAGCTGCCAAAGGGATATTCCTAAAGCACAGGTCTACCCATATCATTCTCCTTTTCAAAAAAACCTCCATGGGCTCCTATTACCTCTAGCATAACTCCTATGTTGGTCATGTAAAACCTTTCACAATCTAGCTTCACAATTAACCTTTCTGGGCTCATTGCATGATGTTTCCTTCACAAAGTGTTCTGTCCAAAATGACCTCCTTGCTGTTCCAGACAGAATATTCCACCTTCTCCCTTTGTACCCTTGTACAGGCTATCTTCTGGACCTGGAATACACTCCCTCTCCATGTTCATGCCAGTTCCTTAACAGGCTTTCATGAAGGCTCAGCTCAAATGCAGCCACCAACATGAGACCTTTCTTGATCTCCTCAACTACTAGTGCCTCCCAGCCTTCATTTCTATTTCTATATGTGCATTTTGTTTCTCCTGCTGGAATGCAATCTCCCTGAAGGCAGGGATTGTTTGGTTTCAATGTTTAGCAAAGCGCCTGATCCAAAGCAGATACTCATTATCTGATTATAATATAATGTTATAATTTAATTATAATAAATTATTAATACCCTTATAATATCTGACTTATTATAGCACCTATTATTTGCCAGATACTGTGTTCAGCACTTTTACAAATATTATCTCCTCTGATCCTCACAAACCCCCCACAAGGTAGGTATTCTTATATCCATTTTTACAGTTTAGGAAAATGAGGCCAAACAGAAATTAAATGACTTACCTAGGTTCACACAATTGATAAATCTGGGATCAGAATTTGATTTCAGTTCTTTCTGACTCAAGTCTAGCACTATCCACTTCACCTATCTAGCTGCATTATATTTTGTACTACCTACTATGAAAAAAAAATACCTCCTTATCATGGAGAGTAGAATTTTCTGGCATTAATAATATGTTCATTTATAAAAATAATATTTTTATTCTATTAAAAACCCAAAACACAGATCCCATCAAAACTACTTTTAAGTCTCCCTCACTGCACTGTCTTGCAGAATGTACCCCAGATATTGCAGTTGGCTCTTTCTAGTTTGAGTTCACAAGCCCCAGCCCAGGTCTGTTTAAGCACAACTAGGTTGTACTTCCTTCTCTTAACCCAGGTAGCACTTCTACCTCTAACCCAGGTAGAATTTAATTATACTGTTGGTCAATTGCTTTGTGGAAGGTTTGTTATTATGGCTGAATTGTAAATTCTTGAGGAGAGAAATCGTGTTTTATATTTCTCCTGTATCTACCATGCTGGGCACAAATTAGGAAATACCCATTAATTGATTGGTTAGGTTCCCAGGCTCCAAGAACTTAGGATAAACCGTCTTCTCTGAATGGCAGCTTCATGTGCTTGCTGCTGATGACAGCAGATGAGGAAGTGTGGCTAAGACTGGTCCTGATAGCTCAAAAGGGCCCCTGGTCCACGCTCCCAAAGAAATAAGCATCCGACCATGGTGAGAGCCTGCAGAACTCTGTAACCTTCTCCCTCTGATCAATACTCTGTTCATCTTTGAGAAATCATTACTCCTTTTTCCCTCCTGTGTGGCCTATAGCCTTCTCTAGCATCTTCTGATGCGTGATAATTGGATTCTCTGTTCTGCCTACAAATAAGTCTCTCTTTTGCTTCTCAGGACAATGGTTGATTGTGGGGCTCTTTTTGATTCTTGTTTCCATATACTGTCTGGCCTTTAACTTCTATTCATTTGATACTCTTGAAAGTTCCCCACACATCAGCAACAGGGGTGCAGCTTGAGGTACAAAATGGAAATGTATTTTGAAGGATCTACCTACATTTAGATACAAGCTGAATTTGTGATGTGTTTAATGCTGGTGCACAATTGTCAAACTGGCTTACCTTTTTCTCATGGTACAAAGTGTGGAAAAGTACAGAAATTAATGGTCAGCTAATCAACTTGTGATTTAATCAAGAATTATTAAATGTCTACTATATTGATGAAGACATTAGGTGAAGGAAAACCATTATATAGTCTTAGAGTTGCCCCAAGCTTGGACTGAGAAACTCAATGATTTGCTCAGGGTCACACAGTCAGTATATATCAGATATGGGATTTGTATCCAGCTTTTTTCTGGTTTGAGAACAACTCTCTCTTCACCTCAAGCTGCTTTTCCCAGTAAGTTCACATAAAAAAGGCTATTGAATTTTTAAGAAATGCAATAAGGAATGCCATTGGAAAAATGTATAATCATATTGGGGAAAAAAGGCTGGACTCATATACAAAATACAATACAATCAAAATCTAACATTTGTTCAGTCTCAGGGGTGAAAAAAGTTTGGTTGATGACTTTGTCAGGATTATTAGTGACAAGTGATGTGCTCCTCCCACAACTTAATTATCCTCCTTCTAAGCATTTATATAGCATCTGCTTTGTGCAAGGCCCTGCATTAAACTGGGAGGTAGGTGCTATTATCCTCATTTTACAGTTGGGGAAATGGAGGCAGAGATTTATATGATGTGCCCAAGTTTATACAATTAGTAAGCATCTGAATCTAGATTTGAATTCAGATCTTCCTAACTCTTGGTCATTAAAGTTCTATCCATTGTACTACCAGCTGCCAGAGAGGATACCTAAATGCAAAGATTGTGGGAAGAGGTGGAATATGTACATGCTCCTCTATTTCAAAACTAATTGGATAGAGTAGATGACTTTTAAATTACTTTATAGTTCTTTTGCCTCTGATTCTGTTGTTCTAATTAATTATTTTACAAAGAGAATTTTCCTCTTCTTTGGAAAAAAATAAGGGAAAATGTCTTTAAGGAAAGGAAAATGTCAGAAATAGGAGCAGAGGCAAAGGACTAAAACTGGGGATAAATGCATTAACATTAAACTTGTGTGACATTCCCTCTGCTATTCAAAAGACATCTTATGTGAGGTTCATAGTGCATCAAGTGTGGGACAGTGTAGGAGTAAATGACTGGGAACAGCTCTGGGAAAGTTGCAGAGACTCCTGACCAGGTCACCTCGATTTTCAACTTTCTTTTCTTCTCAGAAGTGGTTCCTGGGCTAAAAGCTGATTTAATACTCTCCGTTTGGTTACTGTTTTATATTTGGAGATACAGCCTCCAAAGGAAAAGCTTCTGAGTCCACCATGATGTTGTCAAATTATTAGCCAACTCAGAAGTCAAACACTTCACCTATATCAATATGTGGTCCCATACCATGTCCATTGTTGTCTTCTGGGGTAGCATCCCTTAAAGATGAAATAATCAGAAAGGACAGAGATAGTAACAGTGCTAGAGAAAGACTAATTTGAAAATGAAGGGACTATCTTTTCATGGTAGCAAAGAAAGCACATGTTTATTGATTAGAGAATGGCTAAAAAATTGTGATGCATGGATATAATGGAATATTACCGTGCTTAATAATAGCTTAAGGGATGCCCTAAAATCTTAGTGCTAGTCTTCCTGCAATTTTAAGCTTTAAACTCAAAAATCTTAGTGCAATTTTAAGCTTTTACACCCTTAGACTTTGGGGACACTATATATTTATGGGTTTTGCTGAAATTTTTTCTCTTTTCTTTTTCACTTTTTTCACTTAAAAATTCTTTATTATAGAGGTGATAGGAAAAATTAAATCATGCAAAAAGAAAAGATACCAATAAAAACCAGTTTTTAAAAGCTTAAGTGATTGCACCAGGCAGAGTTAGAATGATTATAGACACATATAAATTAAGAGATTTATCTATTCTCTAACATAATTCCTGTGAAGTATTCATGAATTGGAACTCCCCCAGAATCAAAGAGTTGGGATTTCATCAACTGGGTGACCTCCTGCATCCTGATGCCTTTAACAGCTTCTGGCTGAAGCATGGGGAAACTTCATTAGGTAGTTCATCCTTTGGGTGGGAAAGCTAATGATTGAATATGACTTTGTAGTTACATTAGTATTGACCTAGTGTAATGTTGTCATATAAAATGTTACTTTTTTATTTTTCAAACACAAGTTGAAATCTGCCACTGTAACTAGGAGTTTATACATGGCCCACATTTTTTTTTTCCTAGGAAGAGGCAATGAACAAGAGAAAAAGGGAAGGTATTCATTCTAACAAGCAAAGGAAGGAGAAAAACAAAGGTCCAGTGACAACTTCTGAAATAGTATCTAGGTTCCTGAAGTATATACTCAATTCATCTTGTGCATCAACCTGCTCTCAGAACTCTAAACTTGTAAATATGTGTAAAGTGACTACATGTGACTATAGTTTTTCCTCTTCAGTGTCTCTAGGGCAGTTTTCCCTATAAGTAGAACAGAGCAGAATGATACCTTCTCCTAGTAGAAGGGTGCTAACCATTGCTATTTATTTCACCTGCTAATCAGATACTTAAGTCTGCTGAACTTCTACAGATTTCTCCTATTCTAGGTTAATTGGTGATAGAATGCACTTGCTGATCCTGCAACTAGAAACTGCTCCTCCTCTCCATCCCCCACCCACCCAGACCCCCTCTCCTATTGTGTTAGTTAATGCGTGCTTTGATGCATGTCCAGAAATATGATTCTTGGCTCAAGAGCTGGTTACATGTCCTTTTAATTCCCTGAAGTATTGTGTCAATTCAGTTCAGCAAATTGTTGGACTTGGAGTCAGAAAGGCTGAGTTTGAATCCTGCCTCAGAAATTCATTTAGTTGTGTGACACTAAGCAACTTCTCATTCTCAGCTTCTTCATCTCTAAAATGGGGATTAAAAATACTACCTAACCATTCTCATCTTCAGCTTCCTCATCTCTAAAAATAAAAGTCAAAATAGTACCGACCTCACGAGGTAATTTTCAAAACTTTAACTGCTATCTAAATGCTAGTTATCATTATTTATCATTGAATAGTATGTGCAAAGCAGTCTTCAAGGTGCTGAAGATATAAAGACAAAAATGAAATAGTTCCTACCCATAGGGAGCTTACATTGTCCAGAGAGATGGCAATAGGGAAGATAGTGCAACTCTATTGTATTGATACATATTGTGAAGATAAAAGGAAGTTGTAGCTAAGTAGGATGGCTTACAGACTCTTCCTGGAAAGACAAGTAAAAGAATTGGAAGAGTGGTTATTATCTCATATTTATTTTATCCAACGATAACAAAAATTCCATTTTGTAGGATGTTTGACCATCTTGCAGAATAGAATTCATGATTAATATTTGTAAAAAGATCAATTTGAAGTAATTATAGCACATTCACCAAAATTCACTATAGAAGATGAAGAGAAATTCTACAAGAAATTTAATAAACCCCTACAAATTAAATTGGTATATACTTGATATTCCATGGCTTCAATGAAAAGGCACGAATAAGCAAGGATGATGGGAAAGTATAGTTATCACATAGAAATAAGAGGAATATCTAAGACAAATAGATGGATGGCACATCTTGCTCTCAGCAATATTGTGCAGATATGGTCACAGTAGGTCCTTTTGTGAAGGTTCCTTGTCAGCATTAATATGCAGGTAGTTAATGATAAGGGGTTAGCTTACTTGAAATAAGAATTAGCTTCCTTGTGCCTGAGATCTAATAGTCTGAAAGCTTGCATTATTTGATTTCACAGAAAAATAAAACAGGGACAAAAATCCAGCTGTGGCAAAGGGAGAGCCCAGTGCAAGAGTGTCAAGCATGCTAGGAAATGCTTTATTAGCACAACTAGACAGAACAGGTTTCTATCTATGTCATGGGATTTCAGAAAATTCTGAAAGAGCTTTCATTCTTTCAAAACTATCACCCCCATACGAAGGCCATAGTTCTCCAAATTCCCCCATTAACTTCTTTTTCTTTAAAACTTTGTTCCCAGGAGTTTTTCAGTTAAAATACCCTTGAAAAGTGATGATGTCATGATCTTTGTATCCCTTAAACATAGTACTTGGCACATAGAGGTGCTTAATAATTGTTTATCGTGACTTACTCTTTAATGAATTGCTTTCTAACATCACTGTTAGGTAAGAGTGCTAACTGAAAAAGAAACCACTGTCTATGAAGAGATGGGACACAGATTGGTTAGGTTTTGATGGGAGGAAAAGATTGGAAAATATCTGGAGTAAGTTGGCAGTTCATGAAGCGTTGTCATTCATAGGATGCCATTGGGTAGGTAGAAAATCAAGAGAAAGGAGAAACTAAGTCTAGGATACTCGGGATCTGAGTGATTATTGGACAAAACCATGTGACTAGAAAGAAACAAATGATATGATACAACATTGATAGAATGCAATAAAAAATTAAGGTCTTGTTTAAGATAAATTCTTTCCTTCTGAATGAGTGAGTTTATGAATGCAAGAAGGGATCTAACATTATAGTTACAGTTCATTTTTGACCCCAAATGATCTTACCTAACTTTGTCATCAAATTTATTTCTTGAACTTGGCTCCAAATAACTTTTGGCCATCACTAAAAGTAAAAACAAAACAAAACAAAACAAACAAACAAAAAACCCCAAAACAAAACTCTCTCAAAAGATGAAATTTTGCTTTTCTTCAGAATATTCACAAAATATTCCATGGGGAAGGGTTTTTATAAAGTAACGTAAGTGATTTTTTTAACACTAGAACTTTACACATCCAAATGTGTTTCCTCCTTCATATCAGTCACCTTGGCAGGCTACACACATAACGAAACTGCTATTGCTCACAACATTTTTGAGACCGATTCTTTGGAATTGCCTTTGGACTGAGTCTATGAAACATTCTTTTGGATTTATAAGCTCTGGCATGTATGTGGGAGCCAAAACCTTGACTCCAATCCTTGTGGTAATAGTGACTCACATGTATATGGTGTTTCACACTTTTCAAGGTGCTTTCTTTACAGGATTCCAGAGGGGTAAGTAGTAAAAGTATTCTGACCCACATTTTATGAAGAGAAAGATGAGGGGTCAGTTGACTTTCCCATTATTATAGATTCTTCCAACTCCATCAGAGAAATTTCTTCACACTTAATGGATTATAGGATGTAGACTCATCTTTATATTTGGTTTAACACATCCCTACCTGTCTACCTTTGTTATTTACTTCTCACTTTCTGTGATGATTCTGTGATGAACTGGGCTGTGGGAGGGTGGGAGGGAGGAAAACAACTCTCCCAACTCCATGGATATGATGTTTATTATAAAGTTGCTTTTTGAAAACATAAGGCAATAACCTCAAGGAGGAAATTTTATTTGAAGTATTGGGTAGCTTTGTTTCAGATTTTGTATTAGCTAAAATCTAAAAAGATTTTGTATTGTATTCAAGTAAGTATAGGATACTTGAATGGCAAGTGTTAGTCTTTCATAGATCTTGTATGTCTTCCCATAAAGCCTATTTCTAAGGACCACCAACAATTCTGGGTTCAGGGTCCAAGGGAAAGTAGTGTGACAGTGATTAGTTCAGAAAAATCCTGTAACTAGAAGCACAGACTTATAAATTATTGGTTTATTTATAGTTACATACTTTATTTTAATGTACTATTTATTAATAATGTTTTCTATTTCTATATCTAATGGCTATCATAGTGTTTCAGTTAAGGAGCAAAACCATAGAACTGCAGCTGGAATGGAACTCAGAGGCTCTTCTTGTCCAACCTTTTTATTTTTATAGATGAGGAAACTTATTCCTAGAGAGATGAAGGAGGTTGCCTAATGTCACACAGTTAATAAGAAACAGAAAACAAAATATTTTTTAAAGTTCTCTTTAGATCTGTACTTTAAATTTTAAAAAAATCCTTGCCTCTTTTTGTTTTGGGGTTTCACAGTGAGTTATTAGTATTCTACATTGATAGTGCAGAAATTACTGTTCCATATCTATTATACTATCAATAATAATAAGTGAAATTAACATTTATTGATGCCTTTGTTGTTAATAAGAAGGTGAAACCTAGTGGGGGGGGGTTGTAAGCTATTCTGAACTTTTAGGAAATCTTGTCGTTTGCAAGTTCTGACCTATAGTATCACTTCTGCAATAAATGAGATGAAAAAGCTGCATTCAGATTATGATAATAAGAACCTGTGTATCTGTGTGGCATTTGGGGTTAAATGACTTGCCCAGAGTCACACAGCTAAGAAGCATTAAGTGTCTGAGGCTAGATTTGAATTCAGGTCCTCCTGACTCCAGGACTGGTGTTCTATGCACTGTGCCATCTAGTTGCACCTGAATAAGGGCCTCTGATATAAACTCAGATATCAGAAATTTATTTCCTGTCCTTTTATATTCCTTCCTTTGAAATCTGACAAACACAAATGCCATGAAGATCTAAACAATTAATAATTCAATGCTTTAGAGGTAGGCGTGGAGTCAAGAAGCCTTGAATTCAAAACCACCTTCAAATATTGCCCATAAGCTTGAGCAATTCACTTAATCTCTGTCTCAGTTTTCACAACTTTAAAATGGGTATAATAATGGGTATAATAATACATCTATTTCTCAGGATTTTTGTAAGGATTAAATGAGATAATATTTGTCAAACCCTTAGCAAATTCCTGTCTTGCATATAGGAGACAATTTATAAATTTTTTTTCTTTCTTCTTTCCACAGACAATTCTCCAGTCATTTAAATCTGTGAATGACCATTAATAGCTAAATATTGAAATTATTAGGAGGTATATTGGAAAAGAAGCAGTTTCTAAAACATAAAGTATTTAATTCATAAGGAGAGTTAGAGATTGAAAACAGTGATTTTAAAAGCTAATCAATCAATACATACTTACTTGGCACCTCGCTAGGTGCTACAGGGTTATAGAACGAGGTGACATACATGTACTAAAATCAATTCAATCAGATGAATGCAAGAAACCTTAGTAATTTTCTTAGCAGTCTTCCATTATAGTCAGTATATATAAGTTCTATGACCAGTGTGTATTCTAGAGTTCAAATCTAAGCTAGAGTTAAAAGTACAGTTACAACTTGCCCTCTCAAAGACCTTTTCCATAAAATTCTTAAAGTTCACAGATGATCTCTTTCCTGGACATCTCTTTCCATGAACTTATCCATAGTAAGTACTTACCAAATGGTGTAATACTTTCTGTAAATTTCATCCTAGTGAAGTAATCTTCAATAAAAGAATGTCTTGGAGCTGGGTGAATAATGTACACAGAGCAGTCTTTGCAAGCACGTCTACTCTCTGCCAAAAATATAATCATAGCAGTGATTTGAGTTGCAAAATAATCTCTTGTCAGTTCTCTAGATTCTTAGAGGTTGGTATATTCTGTCTCTGATTTTTAGAAACAAATACTTTTTTAAAAATTTCCTTATAAGACCTTGGAGACAAAGTGCAGTCCCATTTGTACTTGAGAAAATACCATAGGTGCTTCTAAATACTAGAAGAGTATTTGGAAAATGAAAATAGATGCAGGAAGATAGAGTCATGGCACTGAAAAATTTTCTTTTACCCAAAGAAAGTTGTGAAATTGTAAACATTAAATATAGTAAATAATACAAATTGAAAAGAGAATTTTGCAGAAAATTGAATGAGGTAGGCACAATTGCGGTATTTTCACCTTAACACACACACACACACACACACACACACACACACACACACACACACAAAACTCCTTGCATATATAACAGTATTTCTGGCATCTTATCTGTGCAACTTAAGATTCACTGAATCTCAGAATTGGAAGAAAGCTTAAAGGTCATTTAATTCTTTGCAAAACCAGTATCCTGCCTCTGAAACTGTTCAGCGAGAGCACACTGCTCTTTGAAATAGCCCTTCCATCTATTGGATAGTGCTAACTAATAATGAGCCACAATATGGCTCTCTATTACTACTACTCATTGGTCCTAGTTTTGCACTCTGACATCAATTATAGTAAATCTATGTCTTCCCTATGATAATCCATCAAATATTTCAAGTATTGATGCCTGAAAGATTAATACCTGAGTATAAATCATCATTTATTGTGAGCCAAAACTCTGTTGATATTTTTTTAACCAAGTATGCTAGCATGAATTTTTTCATTTATAATCTATTTTGGATCATGAGGTGAAATAACAAGGGAACCCTGAAAAAAGCACTAGACTCAGTGCTTTTTATTTTTTTAGGGCTGGGTTAATACCTGTGATGTTTGTAACCAGTATGTTTCTTGTGCCTCAGTTTCCTTCTTTAAAAATTAAGAGGATTGGTTTAGATGGCTGCTAAGATCCCATTCAGTTTTATATCTACAATCCTATGGTAGTACACCACCTCCTAAGCACTTATCATGATATTCTTTGCTCCATTCTGTAGCCTAAGAAAGGAAGTTGCCCTAATACCTTGTCACAAAGATAGCAAGATTGCATTTGATTTGAAAAGACATGGATGTATGAGCAGGGAGATAACATGCCATGGGAAATAGTTATGCTCTGAACATAAGAAAATCAACAATAGCATCAACAGTTTTAATGGTATTCTCTGAGGTAAAAACAACTGAAGAATATACTTGAGGCATTGTAGCAGAAAGAGTGCTAGGTTATGTGTTTCCACTGTCTCTTTATCCTGTCATTCCAAGAGATTTTCAGGACCAAGTAGTTCCTAGCCAAGAAATAGAAGCAAAGTCATCACTTCCCTAAGTTAATTTGCCAAAAAATCTACAGAAAAATCAGGTACACTTCAGAGAAGATACCAAAAAAGGATCAAGCTGGGTTTATTTTTTAATATATTTTCATTGATACATTAAAAACTTTTTTCTGAATTATCCATACATATGTTTTGCAAATAAAAAGCTTTAATAAAGAAAAAAAATTTTCCCTCTAGATTTCCTCCTGTACTCTCCCTCTTTTCCTCCTCTTCTTTACAAAAATCCCTTATGACAAGATGCTATTTTAAGAAAAGGAAAAGAAAATCAATAAAATTTATCAATATCTCAAAAACATGCAGTATTCTATATCCACCATCTGATGTCTTCATTATTCTCTTCTTTGAGACCATATAATATTACAAAATTCTTTTTTGGTTGTTTTGTGTTTCTTCTTCCCATAGCTAGGTCCCAATTAGTGCTAATAATAAATCACCTGAAATGATCACATTACTCTATTTCACACTGAAAATCTCCATCTCCATTGGACTGGAATCAATGACCATATTTTACATAATTATAACTTTGAATATTTATCTTTCACATAAATATACCCACCATAACTTCTCATGGGAGGAAAAAAAAACTAGCAGTAAAGCAGATAAAGACTGAATATGGTCCAATATATGCAACCATTTTAGAAGATTCATTATTTGCATGATTCAATATTCATCATATATATATATATTTTATGTAGCTCTGCTTATTTCACTTTGCATCAGTTCATGTAAGTACAAGCTAGCAATATAAAGAACATGCCCTTATTCTGATAACACACAATTTAATTCTCTACAATACATCTTACCATGCTACCCTGAACAGTAGCAAAAACCATTACCCTTCTATTTTTTATTCCATTTTATATTGATGTTTTTATTTTTTTAATTAAAGCTTTTTATTTTCAAAATATATGCATGTTTAATTTATCAACATCGACCCTTGCAAACCCTTGTGTTCCAAATTTCCCCCCCTTCCCTTCACTCCCTCCTCTAGATGGCAAGTAATATGTCAAACATGTTAAAAATATATGTTAAATCCAATGTATGTATACACATTTATACAATTATTTTACTGCACAAGAAAAATCAGATCAAAAAGGGAAAAAATGAGAAAGAAAACACAATGCAAGCAAACAACAACAAAAAGACTGAAAAAAAACCCCAGCCATCTCTCTGAGGATAGATGGCTCTCTTCATCACAAGATCATTGGAACTGGCCTGGATCACTTTGCTGTTGAAGAGAGCCATGTCCATCAGAATTGATCGTTGTATAATCTTGTTGTTACCATGTTCAATGATCTGGTTCTGTTCATTTAACTCAACATTAGTTCATATAAGTCTCTTCAGGCCTCTCTGAAATCATCTTGCTGGTAATTTCTTATAGAACAATAATATTCCATAATATTCATACACCATAAATTATTCAGCCATTCTCCAGCTGATGGGCATCCACTCAGTTTCCAGTTTCTTGCCACTACAAAAAGGGCTGCCACAAACATTTTTTTGCACATGTGGGTCCCTTTCCCTCCTTTAAGATCTCTTTGGGCTATAAGCCCAATAGAAATACTGCTGGGCCAAAGGGTATGCACAGTTTGACGACTCTTTGGGCATAGTTCCAAATTGCTCTCCAGAATGGTTAGATCCATTCACAATTCCACCAACAATGCATTAGTGTCCCAGTTTTCCCACATCCCCTCCAACATTCATCATTATCTTTTCCTATCATCTTAGCCAATCTGAGAGGTATGTAGTGGTACCTCAGAGTTGTCTTAATTTGCATTTCTCTGGTCAATAATGATTCAGAGCACCTTTTCATATGGCTAGAAATGGTTTCAATTTCTTCATGTGAAAATTGTCTATTCATATCCTTTGACTATTTATCAATTGGAGAATGGCTTGAATTCTTACAAATTTGAGTCAATTCTCTATATATTTTAGAAATGAGGCCTTTATCAGAATCCTTTAATGTAAAATTTTTTCCACATTTTATTGCTTTCCTTTTTATATTGTCTGCATTGGTTTTGTTTGTAGAAAACCTTTTTAGCTTAATATAGTCAAAATTATCTATTTTGTATTCAATAATGAACTCCAGTTCTTCTTTGGCCACAAATTCCTTCCCTCTCCACAGATCTGAAAGGTAAAATATCCTTTGTTCTTCTGATTTGCTTATCATATCACTCTTTATGTCTAAATCATGAACCCATTTCAACCTTATTTTGATATGAGGTGTTAGGTGTGGCCTGGTTTCTGCCATACCAATTTTCCCATCAGTTTTGTCAAATAGTGAGTTCTTATCCCAAGAGCTGGATCTTTGGGTCTGTCAAACACTAGATTACTATAGTCATTGACTATTTTGCCCTGTGAACCTAATTTATTCTACTGATTGACTACTCTATTTCTTAGCCAGTACCAAACGGTTTTGATGACTCCTGCTTTATAATATAGTTTTAAGTCTGTTATAGCTAGGCCACCTTCACTTACATTTTTTTTTCATTAATTCCCTTGAGATTCTTGACCCATGTTTTTGATTTCTTAAAAAATATACAGTTGTTTTCAAATATACTATCCCTTTATTGAATATTCTTTGGCAACAAAAATAAAAACAAACAAACAAACCCAAATTATCAAAATTTATTGACAAAGAAATATATTCAACATTTCACACCCGTAATCCCTCACCTCTCCACCAAGCTGCTTAATTTTCTGTACTCTGACATCAAATTTCACCATTATGATTACCTAGAAGTTGGCTTCTAAATTGTATTGTTTTTGTTTAAATTATTGCAGTCATTGCATAGGTTGTTTTGTTGGTTCTGCTTTCTTCACATTATATTACTTAATATGAATATTTCTGTATTTCTCATAATGCTTCACTCATTGTCTTCAGAGTAAAGATATTCCATTATACTCACATACCATGATAGTTTCACCATTTACCTACTTTTTTGACCAGGTTTTTGCTGACACAAAGAATGTTTATGAGGAAAAACCAATGTGGAGTAGTAAATAGAGAATGGGAAACCAGGAAGACCTTGGTTCAAGTTCCTTCTCTGATACATATTACCTATTCCACCTTGGGCAAGTCACCTGATCTCTAAGTGTTCTGGGGGGTGATTCTCTAAGATAATAAAACTAAAATTTAAGATTAATTAATTGGTATTGAGAGTCTATTTATCTGGGAGTTTCCTTATACCAATGAAATTACATAGCTAAATCCTAAATGCCTGATATATATTCAACATGATCATAATATAAAATCTTTTAAATTTGTTCTCATAACTTCTAATAATATTTTATTCAATATGCTTATCAATACCCATTAGAGACAGCGGTCTATAGTTTTCTTTCTCTGTTTATCTCTCCTTGGTTTTATATTCAAAATTGTATTTGCTTACTAGAAGGAATTTGGTAGGATACTATCTTCCCCTATTTTTGCAAGCAACTTTTTAATAGTTAAATTATTTTTTGTATGATATCTGCAACTTGGTTAAATTCACAAGGCCAAGGAATTTTTTCCTTTGGAAATTTCTTTATATTTTATTTAATTTATTTTTCTGAAGCTAGGTTATCTAAAATTATTATTTCTTGGATATATCTATAGGTATACATATATATATATTATATTTTAGTATATATAATTTGCCAATTTCATTTAACTTATCAATTGAGCAAAAGAGTTCCTAACAATTTACATATTTTCTTTGTCATTAATTTTTTAAATTTTTGACTGATAATTTTGTTATACTTCTTTTGAATAGATTAAATAATATTTTTCTATCTTATTAGTTTTTTAAAGTTCTTGGTTTTGTCAATTTATTTTTTGTTTTCAATTTTGTTGATCTCTGATTTTCATAATTTTTTTTTGTGGCTGTAGCTTTTGTCATTGTGGTTGTTCAGTCTTCCTTTGTTAAATTCAGAAATAAATGAACTTCATGAGATGCCTATTCTTCCTACTTCTTCCATAATTGAATAATTTTCTTGTGTCCCAATTTGTAAAAGAGTAAAATCTTTCCAGTTCTTCCCTACCATATTTATTGTTCCCCTTCCTCCAATTTCTTTCCTCTCTTACAGCCAACATTGACAACAAAGTCATACCCTGACCTTTTTTTCTTTTTTTTTGTTGCAAATCTATTCTCTTAAAAATTTATTTTCTTCATTAGGATTATAGTCAATCTTTCAGGTTAAATTATTCTTGGTCATAAGCTTTTTTTTTAAACTACCTTTTATATCCTATGATTTATTTCTTTTTTTAGTAGTTTTATGCAATTTTGAACCCTTGAATTCTTTATTTCTGGTCTCATTGTACCATGTTTTCTTTGACTTGGAATTCTTGGCCAATAAAGGAAGCAAAAAAAAGTCTCAGTTAAGTATTGATAAATTAATTGCCCATTCCTGAGTGCTAAGTGGTAGGTAGAGAGACAGGAAGAGGGTTGTTCTCTTGAATCATTTATTATCTGTCTAACTGGTGGGGTTGAAGGGAGATAGGAATTGAGGCTTGCTTTCAGGAAAGCTAGAAATACTGACTGTTCACTGGTTTTGGAACTAAGTAGTTGGGTAGCAGGAGGGAAGATGGATTAAGAGATATGGGAAGCCAGTCCTTGATAATAATTGTTTGTTGAATTGAGCATAAATTTCTAACTGATGAAACTAAGCATATTATCCTGTTTTCCTACAATAATATTAATAGTATATTTGTATATGGTATTTGTAAGGCAAAAAAAGAGCAATGATGTAAGATACTTAGAATCTTAGATTCTATACCTTGATTTGCCCCTAATGAGATTGCTTAAGCTGGAGCAAATCATTGTCCTTCTTGGGGCCTCTAATTTCTCATTTATAAAACAAGGAAGTTGGACTAGCTGGTCTCTAAGATCACTTCATCCTCTACTTTGTCATTGATTCCTATGGAAGTATTAATTTTCCAGCTAGTCTAACAAGTATGTTATAGCAGTCTAGAAGTCTAGTGATATAGTAATTCACAAAAGAAATAGTTTTAACTTCTATTATTTCAATATTCCATGAACGATTTTAAAAGAGATCAATAAAAAAACCCAATTAGAATCTGGATAGTTATAAAAAATATAACTTGTACTTCTCTAATAGTTTTTATCAGAGTATATGAAAGTATTTTAATGAAATTTGAAGTAGTGCTTGAGCTACTCCTAGATATAAGTTAAACATCTTTGAAAACTTCATTAAGTCCTTCAGCCCACTGGCAGAGTAGAGAGTTCAGCAAAAAAGAGAAATAACTTACTGTTTGTGACTTAAAATTGTCAATACCTTTTTTTAACCTAATTTAAACAGGAAGTACCTCAGGCACTGAGAAAATTGAGCTCTGTGCTTATATTGCATTTTGTAGTAGAGTGGAAGAACTCTACCAAGAATCAGGAGATCTGGATTCTTATTCTGAGTATACAACAAATTGACTGATGAGTGACCTTTAGGCTGCAGTAACTGAAACATATTGTCCGGAACTAATAAGTCCATAATCTCATTATACTTGGCAATAGTCAGACAATATCTGGAATATAATATTGACTTCTGGGAACTGTGTTTTAATAAGAATGGTGATAAGTTGAGAATAGCCAAAAGAAATTAACTGAGTTGGTGAAGAGCATCATTCCATGCAATATGCAAATTAGATAAAAGAATTAGAGAAGACAAGAAATAGATGTTGTTAAAAGAATAAGTGCATATTGTAGAGTGAAGGGGAGGAATAGAAAAATAAGGGTATGAGTGATGGGACATGATAGTTTTCTTCTTATATTTGAAATATTACTGTAAGAGGGGCAAGGACTTGTTCTGTTTGGATCCAAAGGACAGAACTAAGAATAATGGGTGCATGTTATAAAGATGTACATAAAGCTTAACATAAGGAAGAATATTCTAGAAAT
This sequence comes from Myrmecobius fasciatus, assembly GCA_023553655.1. NCBI lineage: Eukaryota > Metazoa > Chordata > Mammalia > Dasyuromorphia > Myrmecobiidae > Myrmecobius > Myrmecobius fasciatus. The sequence continues at coordinate 40,045 of JAJPUD010003678.1, read as the reverse complement.
TAGAATTATTCAAAAGCATCAAAGCATAGGGGTATATCTAAAGGATAGAGGACCATTTCTTGGGTGTGATATAGAGGAGATTCTTATTCTTGTTTGTGTTTGGTTAAAAAGATAGAACCATAGATTTAGTGCTGAGTGGCACCAGAGAGGTACTCTGTTCCTGCCTTCTTGTTTGAGTATCCATCATTTCCCCTGAAAGATTATGCCCAATTTTAGGAAGTTAATTCTTGGTTGTAATTCAAGCTCCTTTATCTTTTGGAATATCATATTTTATTGTCTTTGATCCTTTAATGTAGAATATACCAAGTCTTGTGTAATCTGGACTATGGCTCCTTGATATTTGAATTGTTTCTTTCTGGCTCCTTGCAGTATTTTATCTTTTACCTGATAATTCTGGAATTTGATTATAATATTCCTTAGAGTTTTTTCCTTTGGGTATCTCATTTCAGAGGTGAATGATGGATTCTTTCAGTGACAATTTTATCTCTGTTTCTACAATATTATTGATATTTCTTGAAATAATTTCTTGAAGGATGCTGTCCAGGCTCTTGTTTTGATCATGGCCTTGAGGTAGTCCAATAATTCTTAAATTATCTTTCCTGGATCTATTTTCCAGATCAGTTGTTTTTTCAGTGAAGTATTTTACATTTTCTTCTATTTTTTTTCATCTTTCTGATTTTGTTTGACTGATTCATGATGTCTCAGAGAGTTACCTAATCCCAGGAGCTTGCATGTATAAAATTTTCTCTGTCCCAGAGGACTTTGGATTCATTCAATGAAAATATGATATCCTAACTCCATACTCACATCCCTGGACCAATGGAGCTGACCATATGACATGATTTTAGGAAACTGGAGGATCCAGGGATGTATTACTTGGCTAATAGAGCTGTTTACAACTAAAGCCTACACTAACTCCACTCATTGGCTAATGGAAAGCAGACTACTTCCTGTTCTTAGGTAGCTTTGCAATAATCCTCACTTCACTTTTTAACTATAATAAGTCACTTCTTGTACCTCAGACCTGAGTGCCTACCTATTGGCAAATGCCTCAGATTAACATAACTTCATTTTACAGATGAATAGCTAATTCAAGGTTGTGAAGTGACCTGTTCAAAGTCTCAGAATTGGCAAAGATTCAAATCCAAAGCAGATGTTCTTTCCACTGTATCATGTTACCTCTTTTATATTGCTTCAGAAAATTTAAAAAAAACCATAAAGTATGTTTGTATTTCCAATTCTGAGATGTACCAATTTTCCTCTTGATCTGCAATTGACATGTCTGTTCTTCCATATACAGACTATTCCTTGCACTAATAAGATCAAATGGAAAATGAAATAAGAAATCTATCTTTGACAACCATCATAACAGGTCCCTAGAATCCTTAGCTAGCAAAATCCAAGATGGGATTCCTCCTGGACAACAAATCAATAACCAGCATATATTAGGCACTTTCTAGATGCCAAGCATTGATGATACAAAAGACAAACAAACAAAAAAATTAAAGTCTCTGCCTTCCAGGAGCTAACTTTGTATTAGAGGAGACAACATTTGTGTATATGCTTTTCTTTCTTTCTTTTTATTTTTTTTAAAGCATCTTTATTTTCAAAACATATTATACATGGATAATTCTTCGGCATTAACCCTTGCAAAACCTTGTGTTTCAATCCCTCACTTCCTCCACCCCCTCCCCTAGATGGCATGTAGTCCAATATATGTTAAACATATGTATGTTAAATCCAATGTAGGCATACATATTTATACAATTATCTTGCTGATATGTTTTCATATACAAAAATGGATATATAGCATATATAGACACACACATATAAACATACTCTGCTATATGATACATGTGTATACAGAATAAATACAAAGTATTTAGGGAGAGAATACACTGGCAATTAAATAGATTAGGGGTGACTTCAATGAGAAAACAGTGCTTGAGCTATTTCTTAAAATAAATAAGGAATCTGTGAGGTGATAGTTGTTGTTTGTCCTTCATTCTTGAAGAGGGCCATGACATCAGAGAGGTGATACCATGACAAGAAAGTGAATTGGATTGTAATGAGGGAGACTGTTCAAGGTCACTTACCTCATTTTCCCCTCCAGGACCATTTGGTTCAGTGGTAAGATATAGATCAAGGTAATTGGAAATGGCCCTGAATGAAATGGGAGACTTTGGCCTTTTTAAGCTGTGACTGAGTCACATCTATTCAGTGATTAAAGCTAGGTAGCAATTGAAGCAAAGAATTTGTTCTTTTACCTAGTCCAAAAATGAAAAAAAATTTAAATAAATAAATCTGGGAAGGGGAGACCCTCAGAATTACTAATCAAAATAGAAATGAACACAAGGTACAAGGTGCAAGGCATAAAAATGGGAGATAGAGTATAGAATGTGAGGAAAAGAAAGTAGATCAATTTGGCTAAACCAAAGAGTTCAGGAAGCATAGTACCATACCATGTAGCTACAAAGATTTGTTGGAGCCAGATTATGAAGTCTTAAAAGTCAGACAGAAATTGATATTTTAACCTAGAAGAAATAGAGCACCACAGGAGTTTGAGTAGGGACGTAGTGTGTTTAGATCTGTTCTTAATGAAAATAATTATAACAACTATATCAAGAATTGATTAGAGTGAGGAGAGACCCAAAGGAGGAAAAACAAATAAGAGGCTGTTTCTATAATCTGGGTGAGAGGCAATGAAGGTCTGAATCAGGGTGGTGGCTATGCAAGTACAAAGGATGACTCAGATATGAAAGATCTCATGGAGTCTGAAATAGCAAGATTTGGCAACTGATTTGATTGAGGGAGAATAAGGAGTCAAAGCTAATATTGAGTATTTGGATCTGGAAGATAGAAAAAAAGTGGTATTCTAGACAGAAATAGGGAAATTTGGTAGAGAGATGGATTTGGGGGCAAAGATAATGATTTCTGTTTTGAACATTTTAAATTTGAGATATCTCTGAGATATCTAGTCTAATTGTTATAGTAGGTAAAGGACTAGGAGAGAGACAGGAACCAAATCTATAGAAATGATTCATCTGTATAGAAATGATAATTGAATCTATGGGAACTTATGAAGTCATGGAAAGAGAATTCAGAGAGAGAAAAAATAGTAGTCAAAAAATGAAAACTAAGAGGGTACCCAAAAGTTGAAGAATAGCTAAATAAGATGTGGTATATTAATTTGATAAGAATATTATTGTGCTTTAGAAAATAAGAAAATAAAATATTTCAAAAAACATTTAAAGATAAGAACTGATACGGAATGAAGGGAATTTGAAGGACCAATGATGAATCATGCTATCCATTAAAAGGGGAGGGGATGGATTTAGGCTGCAAGATCACACCAATACACATACAGAGTTATTCTTTTTTGGGACCTCTTAATTAGACCTTACTTTCCTAGGAAACTCTTCATTGGGAAATCTCATTATACTGCAAGACTAAATGTGCTTGGTACTCTACCTCATCAGTGTGAGTGAGTACCTCATCAGTACTCTCTATCCTGCTGTCAGAACCCTATGGCTAGAAGCAGGGCCATGAGCTCTGCAGTCTCTATTTAAAGAGGGAGATCAGCATAGATTTTCTCCACATTCCCTTTCAGTTATACTGATTTGAGACTTCTTTGGCAACTTGTTCCTGAAGGTATCAACTTTCTGTCATGTCCGTGAAAGTACCATTTCTACCACCTCCTCTCCCCTCCCCCCCCTCATCTTGTTTTTCAATTCCCTTTTGTGTGTTGCCTTTTCCCATTAGATTGTAAGCTCCTTAAAGGCAAGAACTGACTTGTTTTGCTTTGTATCCCATCTCTTAGCACAGTACTTGGATCATGGTGGGTACTTAATAAATGTCAGTTGATTGATAAACACATACCCATACAAAAACCTATGTATATATATATACATTTATAGTGTATAGCTATTGGATGAATACGTTTTGCTTTACCAAAAGTTTGTTTCTTTTCTTTTTTCAATGATGTAGAAGGTGTTTCTGGTTTTGATTAATTTTTTTATGAAGTAGAGAGGTAGGAGGTTGCTACCATGTAAAATGTTACATGTAGTTTCAGATAAGTTTGCTATATCATTAACTTCACTTAACTATTTTACTGTTATAAAAGACTTCTCATGAAGTAAGAGTAATTCATAAAGGTGTGTAATATAAAAACAAAATATATCAATGAAATTCAAAATGAGCCCTCCCAAAAAACAATAAGCCAACAAATAAGATTGAGAAGTCAGACTTTTAGGAGAACCAGGAGAGAGCACTATTAAGAAAACTCAGACTAGAGAGAGAATCCAAGAAGAAGTGGTGGTTGACATCATCAAATGCATCAGATGAATCTAGAAAGATGAATACTGAGAAAAGACATCATTGGTAACTTTGGAGAGAGCAGTTTCAGTTGAATGATAGAAGACAGATTACAAAGGATTGAAGAATGAGAGAAGAGGAAATAAAGCAATGAATGTAATTTTTTAAAGGAAATTGTTGAAAGGATTATATTTTGAGAGGACAGTAGTAATTAGGGAAGGCTTCTTAAGTATTGGGAAATTTTTAGCCTTTTCAGAGGTAGTAGAGAATTAGGAGGGAGAGGGAGAGACTGAAGATTAGGAAGAGAAGAAATATGACTGAGGAGATAGTCTGTTGGGGAATTTGGGAAAGCACATAGAGGGGTTGACCGTGGCTTAGAGAAGGGCCATTTCATTAGAGTAGAGTAGAAAAAGAATAAGGAATGAGACTAAGGATTCTAAGATGAAGAGAATGAGACAAGAGGAAGCTCATGGTGAATTATCTTGATTTTCTCAATGAAATAAGAAGCAAGTAAAAAAAAAGAAAAGAAAAGAAAAGAAGAGGCAAGTTCTTCAACTGAGAGTGAAGGAAAAGCAAATAAAGGAGGTTTGAGGAAAGAAGAGAAGATTTGGAGTAGCCCAAGTGGTAAGTAAAACCATAAATCAATTAGGGAAGAGTAAAATAATTTCTTTACTTTAGCAAGGACTCACCCAAGATTAGATAACATAAATTTTCCCCAGCTTTGCATAGCATTGAGTAGAAGTATAAGAATGGAATATTGAAAATGATCAATTTTAAGATTTGGCAAGGACTGAACAACAGGATAGAACAAGAATAGAGGGCAGTGTGAAGCTGAGCTAATTAACTAGGGTTGAGATTGGGAAGAGAAAAAAGTAAAGACAAATTAGGAATAAATGCCTAAGAAAATAGCTAGGAGTAGGAGGATTGGAAGTCACAAATAGGTGTATACGAGGGTATGTTCAAATAGGAAAATGACAGTCTTGATTGCCTATGTTCATTTTATTTTCATAATAGTGAAATTTAGGTTATAATCATCCCTGTATGTGTCTGAAGTGGAATGGAGGAATAAACTAATGGTCTTTTAATAGTTTGAGGAACTAAAAAGTTAACACATTGATGAGGGGTCATCAACATGAATGTTAAAGATCCCTAGTATAAGGATAGATGTTGAGAAGAAAAGGAAGAAAATGAGGCAGGTGTTGGTTTCCTTGAGATAAATGGAAAAATAATCTGGAAATCAATAGACAGCAGTCATCGCCATCTATATTAAATGAAAATTTTCAATAGGTTAAATTTTGTTTATTTATTAGCAAGGCTAATTAATTAGAGCTAAGTGACTTCCCCGGCACCACACAATTAGGAATGTATTAAGTATCTGAAGCTAGATTTGAACTCAGCTTCTCCTTACTCCACAGCTGGTGCTCTAGTCACTGAATCATCTAGCTTCCCCTAATATCTAAAACTTTAAAGAAGCTAAGTGATACTGGCAAAAGAATATTCAAGAAGTGGTGACATGGAGCAAGTAATAGTTTATCTACTCCTCCTGGATCAGTGTGATGAAGAGGGAGAGAAAATATAACCAGTGCTATAAAGGAGAGCTTGGGACATAGGGTCCCATGGAGGAGGCTAGGTCGCTGAGAGTAAGTTGATAGAAGGAGTGTGAGGAAAAGTTCCAGAATGAAGGAAAGTTTGGAACAGGAATTCCCAAAGTTACAGTACAAGAAAAGGACAGAGATGGAGTGGGACATAGAAATGGAAAGTTTAAGGAAGATGAAAAGAAGGAAATTGGGAATCATTTACTTCTTGGTCATGGATGATTAAATAACACATAGTAACCAGTGGTGATATGGTGTTATTATTCTTTTCTTGATTGAATGAAAATGTCAAGATATAGGCTCATTTTTAGGAGAATGAAAATATCTTTGGGACACTTTAACAGTAAATAAAACAACAAAGATGACACATATGTGATATTTATTTGTCCTACTAGATTTCTATATTTTGAGAGCTTTTCATTCAGTGTAGCTTGGCAGTTATGAGTATTTGGTTTGGTGGAATTTATTAAAAACATTATTCTTAAACTCTTGTGAGTCAGTGTTTTCTTCAGGTATTTTGGATAACAGTACTGTTTGTGATAACTCTTGTTTCGATACAATTAATTTGTTGAATTCTCAAATCTATGTGGAAAAATATATATGCAGTACAAAAATTGTTGTCTAATAATTTATGAAGAATAGCAAAGTTTGGATTATACTGCTGGCCACTTGATTATGTCTTTCTACATAGTCACTATTTTCTATTGATATGGATCATAGTTTCTCCTATTTCTTGGTAAATTTACATTAATCAATAAGGCTAATTTTCTTAAGGTTGAACATTATGTAATTTCTGAGAACAATGACAAACATAATGCTATCATGAATTCCTCCATTTCTGTAAACAAACCACTTGATTCAGTCTTTGATATTCCTATTTTGATAGTGTTCAGACCAATGCATTCTCCATCACCAAGGAAATGAACTAAGATTGAATGACAGATACAATCTTAGTCTTATATTTCTTACAGCTATGTTCTAGGATGTAAGGAAATGTGAAGAATAAATGAATGAACAGCATTTATTAAGAACTTGACATAGTAATTGGCCCAGACAGTCCCTGGAGCTTACCTTCTGAAAGGGGAGACCACACATATGTAACCAAGAAAAGGAGTTTTGTTACACAAAGTCACAAGGATGGTAAGTGTAGCAATGCCTTTTTAGAGGCAATGACAGTATTTATTTTATTACAATACTCACAACCAATGATAGAAAGCCAGACTGGAGTAGGTGGAGAAAAGATTATTTATATATCAGGGTAGATAATGGCTAGAGTAGAAATGAATTTTCGTTGTCTCAGGGAGTTCAGAGTCCAATTACTTAGCTCCTTCCAAAAATGGCCAACTGATAATCTGTTTTAGACAGAGGGGCAGCAGCAGGGTGGGAAATAGCTGAGGTCCCAGTGAGAATAAAGCCAAGTGATTTAGATCCTCATAAACATGGATAAGTGCTATTTTTGGAATTAGCAAGTCAGAGGTTGAAGTCTTGCTATTCAAACTTGTCATGTGTGACCACATCCAAGTTAGCTAACCTGTTATTTTCCTAGGTAACTCTCTAAAGCTTTAAGTTAGAGAAATTGTGGTTCTTCATCACCAGAGGTAGTTCCTACATTGAAAATACACCAATGAAATCACTGATCTAGATCAAAAAATGTTCCAGAATGCCACAAAGCACTTGGAAGCTGGTTCTTCTTTATAGAATAGAAATAATGATTGATTGAGAAAATTGTCTATTACTTTGTATAAGATAATGACTATTCTGGAAGCATACCCACAAGTATATAATGCCCTATATATAGTAAGCACTCAGTAAATGTTTCAGATGAATGAATGTTCAAAATAATCAAAACTGTTTAAATTTCATCTAGACATTATTTTTGAAATTAGAAAAGGATTAAAGAAATAAATGAACATAGAAAATGCTGATACTAAAATTATTCTAATTCATATGTTTTCAGAAATATAACTAGGGATTATTTGACTTGGAATGTAAATAATTGGGGAGCCAGCAGTAGTGCAGAAGACTTTATAATGGGATGATTAGTCTCATTAGGGGAAAAGTCTGGACCTCTTTTCTTGGGGTATGGAAAGAAAGGTAGACTGTGAGAAATTGCCACAGAAAAGGGATCCTGGAAATGGCTAATGGACGTGATTGGGCTGAATGACTGAATGAGGAATGTAAAGTAAAGCCTGGGGACAGCAGTTACCAGCAGAAGAAGTGTCTTCCATGAGAGAAAGCCATCCCCTGGGACAAAGTCTCATCTTTCCTGTGCTAGTTACTGTTCTAGTTAGTACTCTTTGGTAGTCACTGTCCTAGTCAATGGGGATATAGTTATAAAAGTGACAATCCATGCCCTCAACAAAAATATTCTTTTTTTCATACAAAACTTTTTATTTTCAAAACATATGCATGGATAATTTGACAACATTGACCCTTACATAGCTTTATGTTTCAGATTTTCTCCTCCTTCACCCTACTCCCCCCCTAAATGGCAAGCAATTCAATATATGTTAAACATGTTAAAATATATGTTAAATCCAATATGTTTAAACATATTTATACAATTCTTTTGCTGCACAAGAGAAATCAGATCAAAAAAAGAAAGTAAATGAGTAAGAAAACAAAATGCAAGGGAACAGCAACAAAAAAGAACAAAAAGAATATTATGTTGTGATCTACATTCAGTTCCTACAGCCCTGTCTCTGGGTTTAGATGGTTCTCTTCATCACAAGATCATTGGAACTGGCATCAGTCATCTCATTGTTGGAAAGAGTAGCCTTCATCAGAATTGATCGTCGTATAATATTGATGTTGTCGTGTTCAATAATCTCCTGGTTCTGCTCTTTTCACTTAGCATCAGTTCATGTAAGTCTCTCCAGGCCTTTTTAAAATCATCTTCCTGATCATTTCTTATAGAACAATAATATTCCATAACATTCATATATCATAATTTATTCAGCTATTCTCCAACTGATGGACATCCACTCAGTTTCCTTTTTCTAGCCACTACAAAAAGGGCTGCCACAAATATTTTTGCACATGTGGATCCCTTAAGGAGCTTATATTCAAAGTCGTTCTATAATATATTCACTGATAAGGACATTGAGGATACATCCTAAATGAATATGGAGTTAGTCAACAAGCATTTGTTAAGAGCTTACTTACTTTAAATCAGGCTCTGTGCTGAGTGCTGGGGATAAAGGCAAAAACAGTTCTTGTCTTCAAGACTCTTGCCTTCTAATGGGGGAGAGAACCTGCAAATAACTTATTGTATACAAGATATATACAAATTACAAAGAAAATGATCCGAGAGGAAGAGACTCTAGTAACTTGGGAGGCAGGAGAGCTGGTAAAGACCTACAGAGGATTTGATCTGAGTTCTGAGGGAAGCCAGAAAAATGAAGGGAGTAGATATGAAGAGTCAGAGCATTTTTGATATCAGTGTAAAGATACAGAGTTGGGAGATGGTATCCTGTGAAAGAAAGGAATGTTGAGGTTCCTCATACAAAGCCACCTAAATGATGGGGTGGATTAGGGGCTGATGTTGAAAGTAGTACCAAAAGAATTGGTAAACTTAGACATCATCCAGATTGAAGAGGAAAGATTTTAATATGCTGCTAAGAGCAGGCTAAATCCGTGAGAGATTTTAGTAAGAAAAGTTTTTTTTTTTTGCCATTAACAAGGGGAAAGATAAGGTCCCTAACAGGAAACAGGAGGAAGATATCATTAAGTGGGAATACACGTGGTAGATTAAATTCATAGAGGTTTAACAGATTACCCCACAAAGGGGTTTCTGAAATGGGAAGAAGGGGAGAACTAACCCTGAAAGGGATATAGGAGCCTAAAAAGTTAGCATAGATTTACAGCGTGAACAGATCTTTTATAGAAGGTTTTCACATCATAACTTAGCTTTCTGATTGGATACAATAAAGATGGGGTTTTAAGAGACCTCCACTTGGGGTGGGACTGTAACCAAAAGTCCATTTGCACCAAAAGCTCACTTAAAAACAAAAGGCCCATTTAAGGTTGAGTGGAGGCTGAATTGGAATAGAGATTGATGGGATGGGAAGATCAGACCTGGGTTGTTTTTTCCTGGTGGTGATTACTGGTGAACTCCTTTCCATTGATATTTCATTTTTTGGGTTCAGAAATTCTGTTCAGTTCTCTTCTATTTTTTTCCTGGAATAAGAACATATTCAGAAGTACTAGGTAGCAGAAGTACTAGACAGCAGGATAGTCAAGAGTGGAGGCCTGCACTTTGTAGAAATGGATAATTATAGGATCAAGGCTGGAGAGAGAGAGAGAGAGAGAGAGAGAGAGAGAGAGAGAGAGAGAGAGATGAAGCCAGAAAAGGCAAAGAACAGGACTGATGAACTGAGAGTATAGAGCTAGATAATGACTATTTTCTGTGAGATTCTGGGCAAATATCTTCTTTCTTGAGCCCCAACTTATTCATCTTTGTAAAATGGGGAGCTGGAGTAGATGACCTCTGAGGAAATTTCTAGCTCTAGATCTTTGATTCTATGAGCTATTACCACAGTTTCTTGGAGGAACTTGATGATCTATCCCAGATGATTGAGAATGTCAGAGTGGTGCCACAAAAACCCAAGAAGAAAGAGTATTGAGACAGAGGAGTTATCAAGGCATCAAATGCCATGGAGAGGTCAAAAAGGCTGAGGATATCCATTGGATATAGGAATAAATAGACCATTGTTGACCTTGGAAAGAAGTTTCATTTGAGTTATGAGATCTGAAACCAGATTGCAAGGAGTTGAGAGGTGAGAGCTAAGAAAGTAGAGGCAATGGAATAAATAACTTTTTCTAAGAGTTTTGTTGTAAAATTGTAGCAGGAAGACAAATATGGGGCAAGGACTTATTAATGTCAAGTTGTGTGTGTGTGTGTGTGTGTGTGTGTGTGTTTGTAAACTCAGGAGATATTTGAAAGCTAAGGGAAAGGAGGCTATATAGATAAGGAGAGGTTAGAAATTAGGGAGAGGGAAGGCATGGTCAAAGGGACAATTTAATGGAGATAGGTGGGGATGCTATCACCAGGGAGATTTGGTTAGGATGTTATCAGTGGGGACATAGGTGGGGATGTTATCACCAGGGAGATTGGTGGGGATATTATCCATAGACCAAGTTAAGAAGTTGGCCTCTTGAAACCTGAGGGCCTCCTCTTCTATTAACAATGGAGAGATGTTTTGAAAGGTAGAACTGGGGCACAGTAGGAGACTGGCCTTTTCTGGTTGAGCTTTCCTTCACCCTCGCTTTTACCCTTTATGTTCCTAAATATTTACACTGTCTGGAAAACTAGCCATATGACACAGTCTGCTGAGTATTTCAATGGTCATTAATTCAGTTCATTATCTACTTAAGTGATCCGTTGTATTACTATCAGCCACAATAATATGGATACCTGTAAAATTTAATCATGGTACTGGGAATGACCCAACATCACATACTTTTTTGTTATTGACTTTCCTTTCTTTTAGCATTTAATAAATGCTGAGACAGTCTTCTTTCCATAATAGATTTTATCCCAAAGATTTTGCCCTTCCCTCAACTTTGTTAGGACTCTTGGTCACTGAATTTATCTTCCCTAAAAGGACATTTTCACAGCTCTTAAATGGTTGGCAATTAAATCCTTCTTATAAATGTCCCGTACTAATCCTATAAATTGAGTATTTGTTTTATAGTCAATTCACAGAGTAACTCTATAATATATAACACTTTCTCTTCCCAGATTCAGACAATTTCCTGGAATAGGTAAAAAATCAAATTCTCTGTCCCTTTTGGCAAAAGAATGTTTTTAATTTATCTTGTTTGTTAATATGTTTGTAAATTGAGTTAAGCTGTATTTTCTTGGTCATGATGATAAATTATCAGGTACTCAATGCATCATTACACCCAGCTTTTGAAGGGCAAAGAAAAAAAATCTCACATTTTTAATCTCATTAAAAAAAGGTCAATTTTTTTTTTCCCAAGAAAACTTCATTGTCATCCCACAAGAGGGCAGTAATATGAATACTTCAGAGCCTTCCAGGGATAGTGTAATCAGTGAGTAAAATAATCATTTTTCAGGGACAGATTTTTTTTACCTTTATAAACGTAAATAAAAGTATACTTTCCCCATTAATTATCTCTCTTTTTTTCTCTCCATCAAATACTTTTAATAGTGTTCTTTTAAAGGATTGAGGAAAATAAAGGAACAGTAGAAATAAAACTTGCTAAAATGAAAAGGAGTCAATATGTTAATTATTTTTATAGATAAAAAGAGTAACAGATTGATCATTTTGCTAAATTTACCTTTTCATCCTCTTATTTTGTTAAAAAGCATAAGACACTTAATTATGTACAACATTGTGTACATACTTTATTTCCCCTGCAAGATTCTTAGGTCCTAGAGAAGGATTGTTTCTCACTTGTCTTTGAATTGTTTAGCATTTCATCTTGCACATAATAAGTTTTGAAAAACTATTCATTGGATGAATGAATGAATTAGTGCTTATTTGTAAATAGAGATCTATCTCATGGATATAGACACTTTTTCCACTGATGCAGATTCTGACTCAATTATACCTACCTATCATTGGTGCTTCTTGTTCATGGTCTGTAATTCTCCCATGGAGCATTTGCCTATGGTGTTAACGACCTTCTTCGATATCTTTTTACATTATAAAAAGATCCAGTGCCCATTATTTTATGCTAATTCTTTGTTCAGTAACACAGTTCCCAAATGTTGTTCCCTTGGAGAAATATCAACTTTTTGATGATCCATTTTGATATATGTAGGCCCTAATTGTGCTAAAAAAAATTGGAATTGCTTATATTTGCTTTTCCCTGAAGGGCTTTACAAACATTTTCATTTGTCAGTTCTTGGAGTTAAATATTGAGGAATTAGAACATATATACTATGAATGAATGAACATCAACTCAATTGAAGTGAAAGGTTTTGAATAATTAGATGGAGTGGAGACCCTTAAGGGGGGCAGAATTCTGCATCCTGTAAGTTCTAGGTTTCTATGACAATCATTTCTGGGGTGTTTTCTCTGCACAGACATAATCTTTAGATCACAACAGTGTCATACATAGTCAAATATTTATTTGAGTTTGCCCCAATCCATCAACATGACTTTGGGCAAGACAAATAGAAGTGCCCACCACTAAAAAGGTAGATTCTAGTTCCCATGATTTAGTTAGACTAAGTCTCTGTGCTTTTGATTGTGGAAGAAATGTAGCTGTTTTTTGATTTACCCTAATGAGGTCCATCCAATCTGTGTAATATCAGCAATAAAGGTTTAAATCTGAAATTTCCCTATCCATTCCATCCACCATGTTTTTGCACTACCTCTCCCCATCATCAGCTGCTGTGTGCCCAGGGGGTAATAACTCATTTTAATATTAGCTTAATTAAATTAGATATAATTGTGGAAGGAAAATCTGTTGCCATAAGGAATTAATAAACAACACCCAAATCAGCCTCCATTAAATTCAATCTTCCTTTGGAGGACAGCAACAGGTAGCAGAAGGAGCATTGAACTTGAAGTCAGGAGAGACTAGAATTGGAATCTTGCCTCTATAACACTAAAGGTGTGGCCAGGGACAATTCACCTAAACATTCTGGGTTTTTTCATCTGTAAAACAGACATTTGTGGCACATGTAATCTTTTCCTTTAAGCAATGAGATCACTTATGTAAAAAGTCTTATAAACTGGAAAGCTCTTTGTAAATGTCCCTTTCTTGTATTGTGGAAGTGACCCTGAGTTCTTGAAGGCGAGACCAATAGTGATCAGGCTTTGGCAAATCTTGTCAAACTAAGAAGATTCCAAGAACAATGGAGAGATGAAATATATATAGATATGTATGAGTGTGGATAAAAATGTATATGTATGTCTACATGCATGTGTAAGCATGCATGTATATATGTCTGCCTGCATGTGTGTGTGTGTGTGTGTGTGTGTGTATTTCACATGGTCTGGGAATCAGCTTAGCTATTTTCAAAAAGGACTCAGAAGTTTTCTAACAGCTGATATCATGGGGTATGTAGTAGTATGTAAAGAGGACTGACTCCTCAATCAGTAGAGAGAATGCTTAGGTAATCAGAAATTTTGGGGGAAGTATTACAATATATAGTACATAGGGACTAATTCTGTGATTTCATTGATACAAGGAACTCCCAGTTAAATAATTTTTCTCTTACCAATATAAGTCAGTAACTTCTTTCCAATCAAGAGTTTTCTAGGGTTATTCTAAGAGAGCATTTCTAAGTGTCTTGAGAATTTAAATGTCTTGCTCAGGGTCTCACACCCATTATCTCTGAGGCAAGACGTGGATGAAAATCTTGTTTTTGAACATGGCTTGCTACCCATTATACTGTCTCTCTACTGCAATAAGGTCAGTAGAATTTAGCTAATTTGCTCATTAACATTAACATCTATGCCATTTTACCTTCCATTACACAGTTAACTGAGAATTGACTAATTGCTAACTAATACTTTAATTTTTTTCTACTTTTTTCCTATTTTTTTCTGGTTTTCTACTTTTTGGTTGGAAACGGAAGATTGCTTTGTCTCTTTGAAGCAGTTTGATATTCCTTGAACCCTACCTTAATGGAATACAAAATTCTCAAATAATCTGAATAATTTTACTATTTAAAAAAAAGAATTAGTGATTCCTTTTGTTTTTATATTACAGTCTGATCTCATCAGATTCACCCATCTCTCCATTCCCTCACCCCATAGGATCCTCTCTAATAACATAACCAAACCAGTGGACCTGGTAGCATAAGCAACAGTTTGTACCTAATAGACTCCATCTTCTTACTGAGTGAGGATAGAGAAATGTTTCATAAACTATTTCCTGAGACCAAGATACATAATCTGACATCTTTCCATTCTACTCTACTCCATGCATGCTGTATTTCACCGATAAGGACCTACTTGCTGTGCACCACACATATTCCATCTCTAATCTCTCTGATTTTGCATTTGCTGTCTCTCAAATCTGGAATGCTCACTCCTAATTTCAACTTGGAGAATTCCTGCCTTCTTTTATGACTAGCTCAAATACCAACTCTTCCAGGAAGTTAGTCTTCATCCCCCTTTATGGTCTTCTCTTCCTTCCTATTCCCTTATCTCATAGTACTACCATCTCCACTGGAACAAAAGCTTCTTGAAGGCAGGAACTATTTTGCTTCTTTGTATTGCCAGCACTTAATAGAATATCTGGAATTCTGCTAAATCTTTAATAAATGCTTAATGATTGGTTGATGAAATTTAGTATTGTCTTCATTTACATTATTAAAGTCATGTTTATACAGGGGCTTCCAAAAGCTCCAATTGCTTAAAACTGTATTGACTTTTGGGAAATTCTGTATTATTCCCTTGGTTCTGCTTTATTTTTTCAAACCTATATACAAGTCTTCCCATGTTTTGCTGGATTTCTCATATTTCTTATAGCACAATAATATTTTATATTATCACATATTCATCTGTTCTCCAACTAATGGGCATTCATTTTACTTTCATTTTTTCTACAACAAAGAATATTGCTCTGAATGTTTTTTTAATTGAACCTTTCTTACAACCACACTACTGATGAATTCTAGTTTATGTTGTAATACGAGTGTTTCAAACACTTTTCACTCCAATTAATGTCACTAGCAAGATGTTTTATACCCTGATACCTTTAATACTATGAGAACAACTAATATGAGTTACAGAATCCCTCTATCAATCAAATGTGTAAAATGGTGCAAACAATTTCTAGACACTCTATTGCATCAGTCAATGAACCAAAGGTATAAACTAGGTGCAAGCTACCTTCTTAATTAAGTTGGGAAGAAATGATAAACTTAAAGCCATTGGATAGAATCAGATAACAGAGATAATGGTTATAGGAATAAGACACATTTTGGGATCTAAGGAGATTCTAGCTGTAGGATTCCAACAACTATTTTGAGAGTTAAGCTTTGGAAGCATCTTGGGGAACCAGATGCTCTCACCCAAAAGAGATGCAAAAGAGATGAGAGCTGCAAAGAGGAAAGAGTGAGCCCAAGGAAAGTCATACTGCTCTGTCTCTTGATCAAGTCATTAGAGATACTGGACCAGGATAATGATATATCCCTCAGGTTGCTAAGGAAAAAAGTTGGACATGTTGTGAAGAAAGCCAGCTTTTAGGAGTGTTACCTTTAGGATCAAGATAAGTATAGGTGCAGGACACTTCAAAGAGACTGATCCTATGTCCCAACAGAGAACTACAAATGTCGCAAGAGAACTTTATAAGGACTACAGGAAGGGAGAAATGGACTTCTATCCCACATAGAGTTATGAATGAACATTTTGGTGCATTTACATTCTAAACTTGAACCAGCTTTTTCCTAAATTCTATATGTGTGGGAATGTGACCCAAGTTTTAGGGTAAATGCTTTACTTCCACTCTTCTTATAATATTATCTGAGCACCCCCAATTAATAGCTAATTAGCTCTGGCTGGCTAATTGCTATCAATGAAGAGAACACAAAATGGGGGCTTTGTGAGAAATAGTACTAAAAAATCCCCCATCTTGACTTGGCTCTTTTCAACAATGAGATGAGTCAAACCAGTTCTAATTGTTCAGTGATGAAGAGAGCCATCTACACTCAGAGAGAGGACTGTGGGAACTGAATGTGGTTTACAACATAGCATTTTCACTCTTTTTGTTGTTGTTTGCTTGCATTTTATTTTGCTTCTCTCTTTTTTTCTTTCTTTTTTTTAACTGGTTTATTTGATTTTTCTTGTGCGGCACTATAATTATATAAATATGTATGCATATATTGATTGGATTTAACATATTTCTACCATGTTTAACATGTATTGAACTACTTGCTATCTAAGGGAGGATGTGGGGGAAGGGGAGGAAAATTGGAACACAAGGTTTTGCAAGGGCTAATGTTGAAGAATTGTCCACGCATATGTTTTGAAAAATAAAGTTTTAATAATGAAAAAAAAAAGAAAATTCCCCCATCTTCCTGGTTACCTATATGGGAATCTGGAGTTTGAGGAAGTAGCCCTAGAAGGAATACAACAATGACAAATAATAACCTTATTGGTTAAATTAAAATATAAAACCATACAATTAAATGTATAAACAACTTATCCTGGATAAATTTTAGAGGGTTTTTTTTTTGTTTGTTTGTTTGTTTGTTTTGAATCAAGGTATCTTCTTCAGAAGGAGAAGCAAATTAGCAAAGTGAATGCCAGGCTAGACTTTAAGCTATGCTACTGAAACACATTGATTTTAAAACTATGACGAAGTCATTTAACCATTCAAGACCCTGAGGCAACTCTCTAAGGTTATAAATTACATATAAGTTGCTACTCCAAGAAGTCAAAATGAATTTCCACGTGGAGAGTTCCCCAACAGGGATGAAATCACAGTTTCAGAACAAATTAAAACCCCTATTTTCTTGTTAAAACAGCTGTATTCTTCCCATATTTCTAGGATAGTATGAGGGGGAAACCTTTTTTTTTCTTTTTTGTATTTACATATAGGTAAATGAATGGTGACCTTTCATGACTTTTTTTTTTTTTTTTTTTTTTTGGCAGCTCTCTAGTCACAGAGGGAAAAGTTAATCACAACAGGGGAAACTATTGGGCATTTTATTTATTCTTATTATTTTATTTATTTTTATAGGGCCATGTCCAGTCATCTTGATTGATATTTTGCCACTGGATCCAAATGATGCTAAAGGAGAAAATGAGGCTGGTAACTTTCTACTGCCCTCGTTCACCACATGTCATGGCATCATCTTCCTGACATCATGATCCTCTTCAAGAGTGAAGGACAAACAACAACAACAATATTTTAGCTACCTTTATCATTCTTTTTTTGGTGCTTTTTGCTGAGGCAATTGGGGTTAAGTGACTTGCCCAGGGTCACACAGCTAGGAAGTGTCTGAGACTAGATTTGAACTCAGGTCCTCCTGACTTCAGGGCTGGTGCTCTAACCACTGCGCCACCTAGCTGCCCCTAGCTACCTTTATCATGATACAAATGTTTTGTCACAAAAATCCTAATAATATCTTGTTTGTACCTAATAGTGTATTGGATCCCGAACAGCTCTCTAAATGTTTATTAGTTTAACCCAAAATGTTCTCTACATTTGTCTTTTTCTTTAAGTCAAACCATCTATGGGAGCAGAATTTCTTGAAATACAGTAAAAATGTTGGTTGCCAAGTTCGGTGCTTTATAACAAATTGCATCTTGGAGAGATTTTGTCATGACTGGGTTATAAACCCCAGAAAAATAGGATTTATAATGTAAGCTCCCAGAGAACTTTAAGTACAATATTTCACATCAGGCCCTTGCATGAAACTCCCCCTAAAAAGGCAAAAATATCATAAATTTGGAAGATGCCAGGGAGAACACAGCATGTTCAGGTCCTGCCATCATCTGATAGGAATCAAATAACCACCTCTTATCAGCTTTAAGACTTAAAAGGAAAAAGATGTACCGCTAAGATATACTTCTCTAAAGGAGTCAGATTTCTATAAATGCTTTGTATTTCTCTCTTTTAGTTGTCTCATTAATAAATAAACCATCTTCTGAATTGCATGGATTTCTTTTAGCATGTTTTGATTTATTATATCCTTTCACATGCACTCTCTTCTTAAACCGTAGAATTTTGGATAGGAAGCCTGGAGCATATTTGGATATAAATAATTGATTTTTTATTTGTTAGAGGAAGGCTCTGAAGTTCATTGTATGGGAAAGAATAGAGATGAAGTCCTGAAGTATATATAATGACAAATTATTATGCATTGCATCCCCTAAAGGAGCGCAAGTTCCTTGAGAGTAGCCACTGTTTACCATTTTGGCTTTGTCCAGCACCAAAAAGATGGCCTGGTAGAGTGGACAGAGGGCTCAGTCTCCATGCCAGATGGGGCTTCTAGTTTTGCCTCTGATAGTGTTGTAATACATACTGAGCATATTCTAGGCAATGCTTTGGCCTCTCAATGCTATAGTCAACTTTCTAAGACTAGAAGTTGTGAGGAAATTGCAGGTCTGCATTAGTGAAGGTAGCTTCTTTACTGGGAGTATCCTATGCCAATGGTGTGGAATCTGGATTAAATCTTCCACCACCTCCCCAGTGTATAGTATGATGTCCTTCATAGAGCAGTATAATAGCTGGGGAATAAACTCTTATTGGATTGGCTGAGATTGAAAACAGTCCCCCAGGAAACCAATAGCACAAAATACCTGAGAGTTTTGTAAGGACTATTTCATAATGATTGTAGAAGATGAATTTACTAATTTATTTTGATTTATGAAGCTGTATGTTTTAAGAATTTGAAGCAATGCAATCTGGGCCAGCCTTTTGAAAAATGTTAATAAAGCAGTTGGTTTTTAGTGACTCTTCACTATCTGATAGCCTGTGGCTGTCTAGAATCTTTAGTAGGTTGCCTCCGTCTCCCCACCTGGCTAGATATGTCATCCCTGGACATTACCTGACCTTCTGAATTTTCTTATTCCTAATCAAATTTTATTCATTTTTGGTCTTATTCCTTGGGAATCTTGCTTGGAAACCACTGGCTGAGCTTATAGAAATTTAACCATGTTATGTGTTGGTGGATGCTGGTTGTTTATTGTAAAAGCACTTTATAGAAAGAGAAAAAAATCCTAATTCAAAATCCTGTATGTGGGAAAAGTGAGCTTTCTGAGCAGGTGGTTTTCATGGAACTTTTTTTTTTTCATTTTATTAAAGCTTTTTATTTGCAAAACATATATATGGGTAATTTTTCAACATTGACCCTTGCAAAGCTTTCTGTTACAAATTCCCCCCCTCAGCCCCTACCCCTCCCCTAGATGGCAGGAAGTCTACTACACGTTAATTATGTTAAAATACTTGACAAATCGAATATGTATATACATATTTTTACAGTTATCTTGCTGTGCAAGAAAAATCGGATCTACAAGAAAAAAAAATCTGAGAAGGGAAACATAATGCAAACAAACATCAATAGAGAGTATGAAAATGTTATGTTGTGGTCCACATTTCACATCCCTCTCTCTGGTTGTATATGACTTTCTTCACTGAACAACTGGAACTGGTTTGAAACATTTCATTGTTGAAGAGAGCCATGTCCATCAGAATTGATCATCATATAGTCTTGTTGTTGTCATGTATAATGATCTCCTGGTTCTGCTCATTTCACTCAGCATCAGTTCATGCAACTCTCTCCAGGCCTCTCTGAAATCATCCCGCTGGTCGTTTCTTACAGAACAATAATATTCCTTCATGGAACTTTCAAAGCAAACCTTATAACCATTGAGGTAGAGAAGCATTCCTGATCACATTGACAACTTTAAGCACCGGCTCCTAATTTTATTAAATATAAAGCAAGAAAAATAAGAGGGAAAATCAAAGGAAACATTTGGTGGGGATGCTGAGAGGATCATCAGGGAAACAAGAAGCATGAAGGACAGGTAATGGCAAATTTGAACAGCAGACAGAGGGTAATCAAGTCCAAGAATGGGCAAAAACTGAGAGCCTCACAGAACTGCCTGGAACTGATTGTTTTGAAGAGTCAGAAAAAATATAGAAAAGAGGATATTTCCCCTCTCTGATCTTGATATTAGACTTCATGCAGTGCTGGGTTATGCCTGCTGCAGTGATGCTGGGAGCAGGTGAATGCTTTGGCAGTATACACCCAGGATATGCTGCTTAGGTGTTGTACTGAACAGAATGCAGAGGTGAGGTTTTAGCCCTCTAAGATATTCTTTTCTAATGAGATAGAGAAGATAAACATAGCTTCCCTTTCCCCCCTTTCCTATATTCTATTTCTTTTTTATTTCTATCCTTTCCCTTCTATTTATCTTTCCTCCCTTTCTTCCCTTCCTTCCTTTCTTTCTTCCCTTCCTTCCTTTCTTTCTTCCCTTCTTTCCTTTCTTTCTTCCCTTCTTTCCTTTCTTTCTTCCCTTCCTTCCTTTCTTTCTTCCTTCCTTCCTTGCTTCCTTCCTTCCTTCCTTCCTTCCTTGCTTCCTTCCTTCCTTCCTTCCTTCCTTCCTTCCTTCCTTCCTTCCTT
>JAJPUD010003678.1:0-19062 GCA_023553655.1 Myrmecobius fasciatus | reverse complement strand
CTTCCTTCCTTCCTTCCTTCCTTCCTTCCTTCCTTCCTTCCTTCCTTCCTTCCTTCCTTCCTTTCTTCCTTGTCCTCTTTCTTTCTCTCTCTCTTTCTTCTTTCTGCTATAAGGACCGATTCTTTCATTTTATAATTGAGAAAGCTGACACTGAGAGAGAGGTCAAGTCCCTTGCCCAGGGTTACAAATCTAGTAAATGTCTGAGGCAGGATTTGAATTCAAGTCTTTTTGTACTTAGAGACTTCTTCAGGGACACACACATAACAGGGCCACACTTAGAGCCAGGTCATCCTTGTTCTAAGGCTGGCTTTTTATCCACTTTATTTTATTGCCTCAAGAAACTAGATATAAATTTTAATTATTTAATCACTCTAACATGTTGCCACATAGGATAAGCAAATAGAGAACGCCAAAAACTACCAAAATGTTCTCTTAATTATAAAAAAAAATTCCCTCCACTCCTGATCCAATGTTTGAAATAAAGTTCTCATGGTTAAGATATTCTTTGGGAAGTCTTGACCCTTATCAACAATTAATATCTTACTTAGAATTTCTGTATCAGATTAGTCAAGTAGTCATTTTTCATGGCCCTGAAGAAATGAGGCAAAGTCAGGTAAGTTTTTATAGACTAAGAAGAAGGGTCAAGGAAGTGCCAGAAAAGGGTATTGCTTCAGAGGGCAAGCCTGGGTAGGCCTTTCCAATGAGGGAAATTGGACAATTAAGGTTGAGTTTTTTAATGGAGTAATTCTTTGCTAACAATAGCAAAAAGTCACTGGGTTTTTGAAGATGAGTGTGAATGGTTTGCACCAAAAACAATTTTCACTACTTAGCAAATTTCTCCCTTTGCAATTTTGCATTCCATACTATCACACCTGGTATGTCCTACAATCCAGAATTTAAAAATTTGAAAGAACCTTTCATAGCCATCTAGACCAATCCATACAAGAAAGATGCTTCTCTCTAATATGCCCGACAAATGATAATCCATTTGAGGGGCTCCATACTCTAATCTAAGGCAGTCCATTTAACATTTACATAGATCTAATTTGTAGGAATTTTTCTCTTCCATTAAGTCTCTACTTAACTTTCTGCATCTTCAACCCATTACTTTCATTTCTGCCTTTTAGGGCAAAGCAGAAGCTAGCTATTTATACCCACCCCAAGTCTTTTTAAATACTAATTATGCCCAGTGCTTTCACTAGATCTTATAACATAAATTCAAGATCTTCCCCCATTCTAGATGCCTTCTCCAGGACATTCTCCAACTTATCAATTTCCTTTGTCAAATATAGCACTCAAAACTAAATACAATACTCCAGTTTTAGCTTGATTCGGAGTAGAGTCAATTATTCCCTTATTCTTGGATATTGATCCTCTTTTAACACAGCATAAGATTTATCATTTTCATATATCAATGGGATGTAATGGATAAAAAAGCTGACCTGAATGCCAGGAATACCTGCATTCAAGTGCTGCCTATGATACATACAGTACTGCACATACTGTGTGACCCTGGATCAGTCCCTTGACCTCTAAAGGTAATCAGCAATTCTAGGATTTAAATGAATGAAATCACAGATCTCATTTTTTGGTTCCTGCATTTTGCTAAATTGATTTTTCATCCCTAGAGTAATTTTACATGTATCTCCACTGAATTTCATCTTCTTAAATTTGTCTCAATGCTCTAGCTTGCAAAGATGTTTTTGAACCCTGAACTTTTTATCCAGTGTATTTACTTTATTTTTTGGGGTAATTTGCACATTTGATAAATACCATCTGTGACTTTATCTGCCATTGATAAAAATGTTAAGTAGCACAGGGCCAATCGAGCATGGATCCCTGGGACACTATCCTCCAACCTCCATAGAGTTATCATTTAATTCTTAATGACTACTTTTTTAGGTTTAGACATTTAACTAATTCCATATCTATCTAATTTCACATTATTGTGCCCAATCTCTTTTATAGGTTTTCTTGATCAAGCTAATCCTAATATTCAATTTAATTAGATTAGCAGTGTAGGAAAAAAAAATTCTAAAGAGTTAGGGCACAGGATATGTTATTACCAGTATGACTTTTAAAAACTCACCCTTGGGGCAGCTGGGTGGTGCAGTGGATAGAGCACCAGTCCTGAAGTCAGGAAGACCTGAGTTCAAATATGGTCTCAGATACTTAACATGTCCTAGCTGTGTGACCTTGGGCAAGTCACTTAACCACAATTGCCTCAGCAAAAAAACAAAAACAAACAAAAAAAAACCTCACCTTATACTTTTCCAGATGACTCTGGGATGGCAAAGGTGGAAAGTAGGGAGAAGGGATTTAATTCTTTTGGGGCCCCATAGTTTTTAAGGCCTGTGGAGTTGGATCACACTTTGGGAATTACTGGAACCTTTTGAACAAAGGATCAGCATGACCCTAACTATATTTCAGGAAGATTCATCTGGCAGTGCTGGAAAAGATAAATGGAAGAGGGAGAAAACCTGCATAATGGTCTATTGAACTAATCCAGGAATTAGGTGAGGAGGGATTCTATTAAAGTGGTAGCAGTAGAAATGGGAAGTAGATGTTAGATGTGAGAGATATGATGGAGAAAGAATTGGGGGGGGGCTTTGTGACATTAAAATTGTGGGTAAGGGATGAAAGAAGTCAGTGAATTCTGAGGTTGTGAGCCTTAGCCAAAGAAAGTAACATTAGTGAAAATGGGGAAGTTAGGAAGATATGATTTGTCTGGGATCAATAGCAATAAGCATTTATTAAACACCTATTGTATACACAGTGTCCAATATAAAATTGAACAAGATTTAATCTTGACCTTGAGAAGTCTTTTGATCTACTATGACAATTCCCTCTCCCCCAGTACGGTTTCCCATGGTAAGTGTAAGATAGATTTAGTTTAATGAGATGACCAACCACTGGATCTATTCATTGGCCAATTGGAAAAAAATGGCTAAGACTTGAGAGAAAAGGGTCAGATAAGAGAAACAGGTTTAGGTGTTTAGGTGTCCATCACTTGGAAATGTTAGCTGAAGTGACTAGAGTTGGAAAGGCCAATGAGGAAAAGTACAGAGAGGAATAGGAGAAGGGACTAGCTGAGAAAACAAAGGAGTGGGCAAAGAGGTAGGAGAGCAACTACAATAATGCCAGATTCCCTTTTCTGAAACCCTCTGACCATGGTCACCAAAGACCTTTCATGATGGTACAGATTTCAGACATCCCCTCTAAAACAGTTCATGGGTTGGATAGTCTTCAGCTTCTATGTTTCAGATGCAGAACATTACAAGAGTCCATATAACTGAAACTGAGGATCATTCAAAAGGAAATGGGGGCTTCAAGCATTGAAGTTGAAAATCACCTAAAGGGCAAGAGAGAGAAACATGGTGGCTATGATGGATACTATAACTCACCATAAATCAGGAATCACCAAAAAGGTTGCACAAGCTGAAGGGAGGGAGTGGGGGGGGGGGAGGAAGGGCTGGTCACATGGCTTGGATGGGCAGCTTTCGATTCACTGGCATTATCAGAACATCTAGAGAATTTAAGGAAGGCCTCCAGAACTTGGGTGACCCAAGAGCAACCGTGAACCAAAGTCATTTGGGATGGATTGCAATCTTCGTCATTGGAAGAAATGTTCACATTGATGAGACTGTACATACATTTAAGTATATGGTTCCCTCAAATGTAGGAGGAAGGGGGGAAGGAGAAGGAGAGGAAGGTAGAAATTTTAGCATGCAGATTTCAAGACCAGACTCACAAAGATTTTTTTTTTTTTTTAAACATTGAACTAGGGAAAATTAGTAGGGCTGGGCGTGAATGTCAGGATTGGTCTCTAGTTGGCACCAGCTGTGGCAGAGGGGAGGAGGTGCTCATCCCGGGTTTCTGACAAAGCCTCAGGCTGTTGGGGCCTGAGGGCTAGGCGCACGGTGTCCACATCCGCAGCTCCAGTACCCCGACCTGAGGGAAAGTTTCATCCTCCAGTCCACCTCCCCTAACTCCTACCCCCAAGGCATTTTACTCTTTCTTTCGATTGCTTCCCT
Organism: Myrmecobius fasciatus; assembly: GCA_023553655.1. Lineage (NCBI taxonomy): Eukaryota > Metazoa > Chordata > Mammalia > Dasyuromorphia > Myrmecobiidae > Myrmecobius > Myrmecobius fasciatus. Next base: position 15,028 of record JAJPUD010003678.1, on the reverse strand, counting down.
CCTCCTCCTCTTGCTCGTGCGCACCCCCCAGGGAGAACAAACCCCACTTGGGGGTTGGATGCAGATGCGCGCACACACACTAAATCACGCACATACACTCGCACCCACAATCACGCTGGGGAGTGCGCGCGCGCACATACACACACACACACACATACACACATAGAGACACACAATCACGTGAACGTGACAGCCACGCTCTCCCAGCGGCAGGAGGCAGCAGCAGCAGCAGCGGCAACAGCAGCAGAGGCAGCAGCAGCAGCAGCAGCAGCAGCAGCTGCAGCAGCAATAGCAATAACAGCCGCCGCCGCCGCCGCTGCCGCTGCAGCCCCGGGAAAGCGAGCGCCAGCCTGAGCTTGAGCCCGAGTCTGAGCCGGAGCCGGAGCCCGAGCCGGAGCAGGAGCTAGAATCAGGCGGTGGCTGCAGCAAGAGGGAGCCGGGAGCTGACGCCCGGACAGAGCTGAGCCCGGCGGCGCCTTGGGCTGGGGGGGAGGGGCGGGGAGGGGGGCGGCTAGCCTTGGAAGTCACCTGAGGTTGCAACCTCCCCCTCCCCGTTTGCCACGGAGAAGACCTACGGACACTGGGAGGCCGACATGGCGGGGCTCCACTGAAGGAAGCCATCAGGGAGGAGAGGAGGGGGGAGAGAAGAAGAAGAAAAAAAAAAATCCCTGCATTTCCTCCTCCTCCTCCTCCTCCTTCTCCTCCTCCTCCTGCTCCCACACACCATCCCTTTTGCTGTGACTCCTCGTCCTCCCCCGGCGTCCTCCTCCTACTCTATGCATTACTAAAACGGCGCAAGGACTGCATCAGGAGGAAAAAAAAATCTCTTGCAAACAAAGAGAGAAAGAGGGAGCGAGCGAGGGTGGGGGGTGGAAATCTCCTAGGCGAGTATGGCGGACCGCAGCTTGGAAAGCATGTCTTTGCCCCTGGAGGTGAGAGCCCGTTTGGCCGAGCTGGAGCTAGAACTATCAGAAGGTAAATGCAATGAATGCAACGGCCTCCTCCCTCTCCTCATTCCTCTTCCTACTTCTCCGCCTTTTGCCTAGAAAAAAAAATGACATTTTCCCTTTTGCCTTCTTCCCCCCCCGACCCCCTCCCGCTCACTCCGTGCGACTTGTTCCAGTGCATCTTGTGGGGATTGGCAGTTGCTGGAAAGTGACATTTTTCAGAGTGTGTGTGTGTGTGTGTGTGTGTGTGTGTGTGGTGGAGGGGCGGAGAAAGAGGAGGTATGGGGGGGGCGAAAGGGGAGTAGGGGCCTTTCCCTCTCCCCTTCCCCACCCCCTCAGCTTTCAGTTGGGGGCCCAGTGCCATTTCAGGGTCTCCTTTGGTCTGATGAATTTTGCTTCTGCAGTTGTTTACTGTAGGTGTAAATGGATTGGGGGAATCTGTCAAGAGAGCGAGAAATGAGAGGCAAAGACACTCGCACAAAGATTCCAGATAACGTTTGGCTCTTGGGTGACTCTGACCGAGAATGGGCTGTCTTTCTGCTGGTTTTGGGGCACCGTTGTCAGTCTTTGGAAAATATTTTGTGGTGGTGTGTATTTGCAATTCCTTATGGCGTAAAGCACCCACACACCGCCTTTCCCCTCGTCTCTCCCCTCCACCCCCCTCCCGATCTCTACCTTTTCAGTGGCTGTTCTTTCTTCTGACTAATTTCCACCTCTCCTTGCTGCCTCCTGCCACAGTGGTGGTGGTGGAGGAAGGGAGGAGATCTAAGAAGAGGCTTTGGCCGCAGTTTTTGCTTCTCCAGCTTTGTACGTTTCATTACGGAAGATGGAAAAATCTTTGGGGCTGGGCTTGCAGGGACCTCTGTCCTGCCAAGGAAATACTATTTTAGTGAAATCCACGCTATCCCCTGAAGTTAACGTCTGTGCATTCCTGGAAGCGTGATGCGATTTGCACTATTAGATTCCTTAAAGATCACTTGATTAGAGAAATTACTTTAATGATGGGATTGGAGTTTTGGATTTGATGATTTAGGATGTTTCTGGGCTTCCTGGTTCTGGACAATAGTTGCTGGGATAAAGTACTACTGACTTTTTTTTTTTATGTGAAGAAGAATGTGGCAAAACCTTTAGAGCCTTTGCTCCCAAATCAAGCTTCAAATCTTACTGTCTGAGTAGTATACTTAGAATGTGTCAGATTTGCTGAAAAAAAAAATAGTTTCCTAGGATTATTTTCAAAGTAATTGATTACATATGATGGTAGAAATAGTGCTCAAATGACATGAGTATTAGACGGATTTTGCAGTGTTTGGTTCACTTTCTCAAAAAAAATTATAAAAATTTAGACGTGTTAGTTTTAAAATATGCATTTTCTGAGTGATCAACTGCCCCACTTTTGAAAGAGCATGTCTGAGGAGAAAAATAAAGGCGCCTGTCCCAGATTTATCTTTGGAATAAGAGTAGTGTGGGCTATTGAACTTTTTTTTTTTTTTGTAACGGTTTTATGAGGGCTCCCAGCCAGAAAATGAATTTCCTCATGCCAATTTTCATCGGCAGGGAGGAGCTGATGTTGACATTGTATTTTCCTTTTTAACACTTTCAGGATGAAGGGTCGGATAAACTTTAGAAGATTATATGTATGCTCAAACTTGCTTTTTTCAGATCCCTACTGACCATTTTCCTTTTTTTCATATTTCAAATTTGATTTATTGCAGTGTATATTTAACCAACCCCCCAAAAAGAGAGGAAGAATGTTTCCTAGGCTATAATGTGCTGAGTAGTCAATATTCTGATTATTTGGAGAAGTGATTGTGAATACAGTACTGCATGCTGTTATACCAGACAGTCACTAGAATTTCTCAGAAGACTTTTTGTCCAAGAAATAAAGTCTATCATGCAGTTGCCAGAGATAAATTTAATGGTATGATGGCTGAAGTGTGAAGTACATTCAGGCCATTGGCAAAGCACTTTATAAAAATATCTACAGCACTTTTGGGTTTTTTTTTGTTTGTTTTTTGTACAGGTTCATATTGCTAATTTTGTTCTCATTCTCTCTTCTCTACTTTTTTAAAAAAAACCTCCCTTCATCCCGACCTTTGCTTCTTCTTATTTTTTGATTGGCTAAGATGTGTGTTTATCCATTAAGTCAACAGATTCTTTTTGTTATATGTTTTTAATCATTAATTCAGACAATTATTTCTATCTTTCCCATTCCTCCACAAGTGAAGGTATTTGTTACTGGTCTGGAGTAGGCACAGTCCAATTGCTGCCTGCAGCTTCTTCCTTTTTTGTATTAACTAGTTCACGGAGTATTAGTGGGAAATGCCTCTGTGATATGTAGAGTATGTGTACTCTAGACTAACTCCTTGGAAATAGTTGCTTTACACATAGTTGATTTTTCAGGCAATCCTTCTCTTTGATGGAAAAATCTCCCTCAAGATCAATATCAAGGTCTTCTTACTCCCTAATCATAGCAAAGTTTTTTTTAGAGGATTGCAAAAGCAGATGAAAGAAACCAAGCTATGCTCAGTTAAACTTACCCTGTTCTGATTTTTTTTAAAGGGCCCTTTATAGCATGGTTGTATAAGGGGTGTGTATATATGCACATATATAAATGTTTAAAATTTTATTCTTGTTCTTACTCTATAAGCCCAGCCAAGAGTCTGGCTTAAAGGTTTGAGAAGAGTAAATTCAAAGGCCTGCTGCTTATGTGCCGGTCTCTTTAGCCACACCCACTCACTGGAAAGGCAATGGCCAGGTGTGTCATCTTTGAATATGAGGGACAACTATATTTATATTAGCTTTATAGAGAGTTCTTTAAGGCTACCAGGAATTGCATATGTTCTCCCTTTCCTCCCAACCTCATAGATCAGTTTGAATGATTTAAGTGAGATGAGCCAGCTTGTTTTTCAAAATACCTTGGAGTTAGTCAAAGAATCAATGTGTCAGGACAAAAGTCTCAGTGTTGCTATAAGCAGATACTTCTTACAAAGCCTCCCATAGTACATTGGACTCCTGCTAGTGCATTCCTGAATGTGTATTTACATACATGATGTCCAGGATTCAATTATGTTTAAATTGTATTTTTTTCCTTCAAACAGGATTCCTTAGGAGAGGAGTTTTCAAAACTTTATTTTTATAATTTGATGAAGTGTCAAAATCTTAGAGAAATAGTTGTAGAATCATCAGTACCCAAGGCCTGGCAAGAGAAAATAGAATTACTTTTAAGCAGATGACATAAATATGCTTATTTTTAGAAGGCTTTAAAAGTTGTGGTAAAGTCTTAGCCAGTTTTTGTATTCTGTTCCTAGACTCCAGGATCTAGTTATGGTCTATTATTGGTCCGTATTGTAGTGTCGTGTACTCATGTACTTTGCATTTATTGGGTCATTGTTGGGTGGGCTGTTGTAGATTAATTTCTTGGCTGGAGAGCTCAGGTCATTCCCAGCCCCTCTTTTTTGCCTGTGTTTATTACTATATTGCTCCAGCACTTCCCTCTCATTGGGGAAAGCAAGGCCCTTTTCACACAGGAGAACAATATTGTCAGCAAAATACAAGAGCATTCTGTAGGGAGATGCGGTTGGCAGCCTCTTCTGTAGACACTAAAAGTATCACATCTGCATGTCTGGATATATCCACTGGTTTGGGGCCAGGGATCTTGGTTTGCTAGTGTCCTTGGGACTGAATGGCAGACAGACTGATTAAACCATACCACTGAGAATGCCAAGCTAAATAGAATTATCTGTTTTCTGTCTCTATTTTGGAGGGGAGTTATTTCTTTCTCCCTTCCTAATAATTTCTCCCTCCCTTCTACTTTTGAAAGAGATATTTAAAAAAAAATTGGAAACTTGATTAATTGCTAGGATTTGGTTTTAGAAGCAAAATTGCTCCCTCCCTCTTCATTTCCCCCACCTCAACAATCCAACCTATAGCTGCCTCCAAACACTCAAAATAAATCTTCCACTTTTCACACTTCCAGTTTGCTGAAGTTCTTAGTTCTGCACAGAACCTGATTGCAGGGCATCTGATTGAAAGTTCCTCTGCTAACTAATCTAGATTTTCTTTCTTTTAGTTTTTTTCTATTACATAATAACATCTTGTTTAACATGTAAAGCCAAGTAATTTGTCTACATTCTGATTTGTGTTCTAGGAAGCAAAAGTTTGATACATTGTTCAATTTAGTCTTTCTTTTCAACTTGGTTGAAAGTATTACTGATTTTTATGACGTTAATGCTCGTTTATAATAAAAAACTTTTAAAAAATGTTTACTTGATTCTTAAAAAAATTGCTGTCATTTCTCTGTGACTGCTGTTTCCTTCAGAGCCCCTTCCCTTATAGGAAATAAGTATACTTAAGTGGAGCAAACCACATGGGTCAGATCTGATGATGTATGCCTCATTCTCCACCTGTTGGCTACCACTTTTCTTCTAGAAGAGGGAAGCCTGTTTTGCCTTAGGTCCTATGAAGTAGCAAGGGGTTGCATCCTTATAGTCATTGTGTGAATTAGTGTTAATAAATTTGGATTCTGCTGGAGCATGTTGAAATAGTTTGAGATAATGTGTGAAAAGCCTTTGAATTTTTACAAAAGATGAATATTCTTTTTATAGGAGGGACAGGAAATGCTGTAAAAATGGAATGCTGTACAGTCAACCAATGTTTACAGACCAACTCTAATGTGAATTGTTAGAAATAAAGTAATTCCATCCATTATCAGTTGGGAAGTTGAGTAACTGAGGTGACATCTGTGAAATTGCTTCCAGGTTTAGCAGTAATAGGTCTCCAATCTGCAGTTTTTCTAGGATACGGTGAGAATTGCTTGGAGAGAAAGGTGGAGGACTCATGCAGGTGTCAGTTCCTCTCTTTGTTGGTCAAGGGGCGAGGAAGGCAGATTCATTTATAATATCAAACATTTATCACACAAGTGGCAGAGGCTTTTTTTTTTTCTTTTAAGCACTCCTTATGTTATTATTATGGGACATGAGTCAGAGGTGGAGACTTAGAGAGGCTTTTAGTGCTTGTGACTGTCCTGTTGCACTTTGAGAGACATCTTTTCCTTCTTTAAACAGCAGGACCACTTAATAACAACATTCCTTGAGTTGCTTGCATAAATTATTCCTACTTACAAACATTTTTTCTGACAATCTCATTATGTAGTTGTTGTTATTTTTTAAATCATCAAAAGAAAATCACTTTCTAGAAAAATTTTTTGAAAAAAATTAACCTTCCTTCCCCAGCAGTATCTAATTAATGATTTGTTGTAAAAAAAAATTGAGAGTTTATCTTCCATAGAAGATGATAGTTGTTAAGATGTAGTACTTTCCCATCGGAGGGACTTCAGAAATACTTGTTACTGAGACTTATTTACTTTGTTAGAGCTTTGTGAGAAAAAAAAGTCACACAATAACAACAATCTGTCAAGTGTTATGCACGATGAGGGGAAATACTTTTGTGCATAAATTTAAAATATAGTTACATCCAATATTTTTACAAAATGGCAACTGTAAAGGACTTGAGTTTGTGAGGAAATTTAATAGTCCTACATAATCAGTTGAATATGGCTTAATTTTAATGTTATTTCCTTAAGTGAATAATTGCAGATGTCAGATTTACCTAGGGGGTTGGAGAAGATGTTAACAAGCCTAGATCACCAATATTTCTCTGAGAATTGCTGCCAATATTATTTACTGTAACATATAATTGATTTGAATTGATATTAACAATTATGACATCTGTAACCTCCACTTTTCTTTCCAATATTTGCTACAAATTTTGGTTTTGTGTTGAAATAATAAGTTTTGTAGTATTTTTTGTTATAATTCAGGGGAGAATTTCCTGAGTAAGATAGTTTTCTGCCTTCTAAATCTCCTTTTCTTGATTCTCTCCCCTATGGGTTTGATCTTCCCCTGCCTTTTTTTTTTTTTTGGAGAATTTATTTTTCTAAATAACAGTTTATGCAGGGAAACATTTGTTGTAGTACTGGTGGGTTCTCTCCCCCCCCCCCAATGTATGGAGAAAAAGTATGGAAAAAATCTTGATTTAGTGTTCCAAACCATTGACTGATTTGGCAGTTCAAATCATGTCCATGTTCAAATGCAGTTCTTAAATCTCCAGCTCCATTTACTCTGTTTGGGGTTCAGCTATCCTTTAGAAATCTCAACAGTAGCTTTCAAAACCTAATTTTCTACTTCCAGCATCAGCAAGAGATAATCTCTCAAACCTATGAACTTTTAGAACCTTTTTATTTTATATCCTGCATGCCTTGTATTATAATTTATCTAATCCTCATCTTCCCAACTTGACCATGAGGGCAGGGACTGTGTCTTTACCGTCTTTAAACTTTCCTTACATGAAAGAAGAACTTTAAGTGACAGATAAATGAGTACATAGATAAGAAGAGAGCTCTTCTTCTAGCTTTTCTATATAACAGCTATATCTGCAAGACATAATATACTACAGGGAAACGAAAATATTCCTTCCCCAAAAAGTTACTATGTAAGTTAATTCTTTCAGCATATTTATTTGATAACTTCAGTGTACATAGATACCACTGGACAAGTTATCAGGGGTTTACAAAAAAGAACTATGAGTGGTCCCTGCTCTCAAGGACTTCAATCTATTTGGAGAGAGAAGACATATACTGGAAGAGTTATAACAATTCAAACTTCAGTGTAGCCATAATGTTATTCTTGATCTTCTCAAAGCCAGTCATGTTGGTGAAATGTATTTTCAAGCAACTTAAATTCCCTATTCCATTAAAATCCCTTTCCCTATCCATTCCATCTGATAGTATTTTTAAGGACTGATATTGCATGTGCATTTGTGTTTATATTTTAATATTTCTTTATGTGAATGATTTGGAATTGGGAAAGACATCTTACAGGGTACATTTATCCCATCTAGATTGTTTGTGTGTATATATGTGTATAAGTGTGTATATGTGCCTTTTTATTGTAATAGAAAAGTAGCATGACAAAGTGGACAGAATGATGAATTAGGAGTCAAGGAAGCTGGAACTGGAATTAGCAGGAGTGTAAAACCTGGTCAAGACAGCCCATACTCTCTACTATGCTATCTTACTGCTTAAAAACACACTATTTAACTGAGCAGACAAATACCCATGCATTTGTCTACTCATTGAGGTGCTACTATTTTTAGGCAGTGAGATGGCCTAGTGAAGAGAATATCCAGACTTGGAGTCAAGTGTGAATCTGACTTTGTGACTCAGGGGGAGTTACTTATTTCTCTCAGTCTAGATTCCTTCAAATGTAAAAGAAGGGTGGTTAGATGAAAAATAAATCCCTTTTCCAACTTTATAACAATCTTACATTGATGAGGATGTTTTGTTTTTCAATTGTTTCAATCATGATTGACTATGACCCCATTTTTGGTTTTCTTGGCAAAGGTACTGATGTGGTTTGCCATTTTCTCCTCTAGCTCATTTTACAGATGAGGAAACTGAGACAGATAAGTGCCTTAGATAAGGCAGATGAGGTAAGTGACTTGCCAAGGGTCACACAGCTAGTAACTGTTTGAGGCTGGATTTGAACTCAGGTCTTCCTGATTCCAGGATGGCACTACCATCCATCTTCTTGAGGGAAAAAAAGGAAGAGGAGAAGGAAGAGAAGGAGGAGGAGGAGATGGTGATGGTATTGGTGATGACAGCTTCATTGTATCCCATTGTATTCTTATGTACACCGTTTGACTCAGTCAGTATTTATTGTTGATAGTGATGAAGATAGAACTGACTACCATTGCAATGAATATTCAGTTCATCAAGCTGGGAGCTGTAAGTGGTATAGAATAAATCTAGAGATATGAGAGTACCACTTGGTTTTCTGGAGAGAGTAAGTTGAAAGATGCCATCTTCTTACAGATGATGATTTCCCTTTTTTACCTTTGGGCATCTGGAAGTGTAAACTGGATTACTGTCAGTGATCTTCATGAATTATGAAGGGAAGGAATTCCTTGTTCAGTTTCTTTGTGGTTGAGTATATAAATCAGACAGACAAAAGAAAACCCTTCAAGATCGTAGGTTCTAGGTGAATTCTATGATTGATAATGGATTGAATAGACTTTTTCTGATCTAGGATGCTGGCTTTAAATCACTGACTCCTAATCAGATGGGAAAATTCCCTCTATAACATAAATAAAACACTAAGTAGTTTTTGCCCTTAGTTTTCTGAATATGCATTAAGACTCCTAAAATCATTCAGTTTGGCACCTGGGAGGCCAGTCTTACAGGATCTCAGTACAGGCAAATGCTTTACTCTCCTGACTGACTTGACTCATCAGTTCAGTCATATGGTTACTTTGATCTTTTTCTTTTAAGATTAGGGCTAGAGTTTGAATTTACCTAATTAATTAGCAGGTTTAGTGTAGTTTTAAATATAGTCTTAGTTGAGAGCATAAAGCAGTAGTATGCAATCTTTTGAATGTCTTTTGTCCAAGACCATGAAATTCATTTCTTTCCCTAAAAACTCTGTATGTCTCTTCTTTTCTGTATTAGATATTTTAAAAGATTGAAACAAAGTTAACTTTTTTTTTGGCAAAAGAATTTTGTGATATAATTGTGGTATAATTAGTGTTGTGAACCTGAGTTGAGATTAGAGACAATTATTTATTTTCTCTTCAGTAACAAAAATGTACCTTTTGAAGAAATTTTAGGGAAATCTTAGCTTGCTTCAGATTCTAAGCTTCCATCTATTTGAAGGTAGAGATATTTCATAGAATTGAAGAGTCTTGGGTTTGGAAGGAATCACAGAGATCTATCCATATCTGAATAGAAACCTCCTCCATTCTATTTTTTACAAGTGTTTTTCCAGCCTCCTCTTGAATACCTCCTGGCAGGGGAAACTCAATATTCTTGAAAGCAGTTTACTTCACTTTTGTGTGTGTGTGTGTGTGTGTGTGTGTGTGTGTGTGTGTAACTGAAATCCCTCCTCTTCAGTTTTCACCAATTACTAATACTTCTGCCCTCAGGGGCTATATGGAATAAGTCTTTCCTTTCATATGGCAATCTTTCAAGTATATGGAGATAGCTGTTATGATGTCTCTAAATTGTCTTTTCTCCAGGCTAAACTTCCCACTTTTTTTCAACTGGTCATGGTGCCAGAGCCTCTTGTCTAGTGCCTTGCCCTGGCTGTGTTCCAGTTTATCCTCCCCAAAATATGGGATCCAGAAGTGAATATAGTCCAGATGTGGTCTGGTTATGGCAGAATACAGTGGAATTATGACCTTCCCTGTTCTCAATGCCCAGCTTCTATGAATACAACCCAAGAGTGAACTCTTTCGGTTGCCACGTCATTCTATTGGTTCGTATTTGAATGGGTGGAAAGCCCTGGGTACAGTTCAAGGTGGTTTTCCAAGGTTAGGTAAGCAGTCTGTATACCTGTGAAGTACTAAGTTAGGTGGCCCCATATTCAGGGAGGGGATGGGCTAAATGCTTTAGATGCCCCTCCCCCAATTGCTTGCTTCTTGTTTATGTTATCCCATTGCTGGCCACTGTCTGATTTCTTCATTTTGTCTGTTATAGAGAAAGCTTGCAAATCTCTTTCACTTCCTATTTTCACGTCTGACCTTCCTGGTCAAGGACTGCCTTTCTACAACAATGAAAAGTAGAGGGAGCTATAATAATACTACAATTCAAGTCATTTCCACAAAGCCTTTGTTAGGTACTAGACAGCATATTTTGGCAGTGGTGGGGAGATGGAAAGATACTGAAGTCTATTTGGAAAAAATCTTAATTTCCTAAATTAGTCTCAAACAAAAAAAATGGCAAGTTGAGGTGTTACAATTTATGGCAAGATTTTGGATACAAATCTTACTAGTAGAATGACATGTAGGAGATATTACATTTTATCTTACCAGTAGACAGTATGTAACATTTGGAGGAAGCTGGACAGTGCAATTGGTAGAGCCCTGAGTATTGAACCAAGAAAATCTTGATTAAGTTGTGAACTCAGACAATTACTAGCTGTGTAATGCTGGGTAAGTCACTTAAACTATGTCTCCTTCAGTTTCTTCAACTGTAGAGTAGAGATAACAAGAGTATCTACCTTGCAGTGTTGGGAATATCAAATGAAATGTTATTTAGAAAGTGCTTAGCAGAGAGCCTGGTACATAGTAGGAATTCTATAAATCTTTATGACCTTCCCCATCTTCACATGTTATGACTACACATGTTAACAGAAAACTCTTAACTATTCTTACTTATAATTCTTTTTTAGAGTTGTTTTTAGGCCATAATTTTGTCCCAAGAATAACACTAGACATTATGTATCAAATGCTTTAAGACTGGAAAATTTATTTAAATGTCTCCAATATGGTGGGGAAATAGTAGGTTTTGATACACTGTTACTCTTATGACTTGTGGCACCAAGATCATTTTGTAGATTATTTTTTCCCCATTCATTTCTTATTTTTATTGTTTTGTTTGTTTCTGCTTGCAAGTATTTTTAATTCTTTCCTCCATTAAAAGTCCATGTTTTTGTATCTGAAAAATTCTTTGTCTGGGGTAGCGGTTTTATAGTCTGGGAATGTGGTTTGTTGTTTTTTCTCCTATGTGTGCCTGCACATGTACACACCTGTGTTCTGGGAACCTTCATCCATCCATCCGTCCATCCATCCATGGTACATTTATTGAAGGTCTGCTATATACTAAGCACTGTGCTGGGCTGATTGTAGGTCTAGGAACCTTATGTTGCTGGCAGCTACCCCACTAGGTGCTGCCCATCCATCTCCAATAAGGAAAATGGAAGGAGGTAGTCATCTAACACATCCCTAGCCATGACTTTGCAGGTGTCTATGAATAACAAAACAACTCAACTTGTAGTCAGACTTTAAGCTCCTTGGACGGATTGCCTGTGCCTTTATCTTTAGTCTATCTGAAGTTCTTTCCCCACTTTTCTGTCTTTACAATTCCAGAACTTAATGCAATGATGCCATTGCTATTGAATGGACTGTGTCTCTCTATTTCTCTGTGGTTCCATTTACTCAATATCTCTATAATTTTTTAAATAGTCCTCCATGGCTACAATTCTTTTATGTATTATTTCTTCATATTAAAATGAGGTCTTTGGATAGCTGGAGCTGTTTTCACTTTTGAGTTTGTTATCTCTAGGATTTAGCACTGGGCTTGACCCTTAGTCAAGACTTAATAAATGTTTTTTAATTCATTCATTTACAAATTCATCTGACTCATTGGTTTATGGATAAACGTCCTTACCTATTTGCTTATGCTGGACCATCCTTAAACTGGAAAAGTGTCAGAGTTAAATGCATATGTGTACTTCCTGGCTGTGGCTTGTCAGTTGATGATTGCTGGTCTGTTGAGAGGGCTTGAACTGGGTATGAGATCTCATTACTAACTGCCCTGGGAACTGGCATATAGCTTATGAACACTGAATGTTAGCTGATAAACTGGGACATGTCTAATGCATTTTCTCTAATCCAAAGAAATCTTTATCTTGGTTAGATTAGAGACAATCCATGAGTAGGACCTGGAGAATGGCTACCTGTCTTTGGTTTTTCTATCTGCTGAGATTCCCCAGTCCTCAAAAGAATAGGTGTCTATAGCAAGAGTCCAAGAATGACTGACTACTTCTCATTACCTCCACTTACTTGGGCCATATTTTGTAACTACTTGTGAGAATCATAAGTGTAGAACTCTATTAAATAAAAGAATTACAGAATGTAAAAGTTAGAAGGGGCCTAAATCATTCTCTAAGTCAATCCATTATGTTTTAATGTTTATATTAGCATATACATTTTTTAGCTTATTCCTTTAGTCAGCTATTTTGTTTGAAAATTAAAAATTAAATGCAGACATTTCAGATCCATTTATTTCTTTCTTTCTATGTTCCCTAATTGTATCAATAGTTTCTTGGTTCTATTATGTATAATAATTGATGATTGTAAAGGTAACACACAGCACTGAGGTAAAACTGACAATCTAATGTGTGTCTAGGCTAACAATCACTGAACACCATGGCAGCTGGACTTCTAGTTAGCATAATTGAGCTTTGAAAACCCCTTCTGTTCCTATTTTCTGTGGAGATTTTAATGGTTCTTAATAGCTATTGAGATTCAGTAATATGGGGTATGAATTTAAGGTGCTTTTAAATTGTATGACTGAATTAATTCTGTTTTAATTAAAAAAAAAACCCAACAACTTCAAAATCAGAGCCAAAAAATCGCAAGACAGGAATACCTGTTGGAGATCAAAAGAAGTCATGCTTAGATTGAAACTAAATGCTTATATTGAAACTTTATTATTAGTTGTTCACGTAAGTGAAACTTTACTGCCTCTTTATTACAAGGGGAATATTGTCCTATAAGAGAAAGTACTCTATCTATATGTGGAATAATATGTGTCTTAATGAAAAAAATCCCACTTTGCAAATAAATGGATTTCCTGTACAAGTCTTAGCATACACCAGGGTCAACACATTGTGCTGGGACAAGCAAATAAAGAGCCAAGTGATTCTTCCTTTTTTTAATTTTTTATTTTGCATTAAGGCTTTGGGATTTTTTGGCTCTCTAGTAACTTCTATAAAACACTCTTATGAACAATGAGTGAGCTTTGTTTTTCTTTCTTCCTTATACATGGTTATAGGTTATTACACATTCTTGCAAGATGTGAATAAGGCATTTTAGTATTCCTTTTCCATAAAAGAGGGAAGATAACAGATTTCTGAATCTATCAAGGATTATTTCTTATTTTTAATTTTTACAGGTCATTGTCTTCTGTCACCCCCACCAACCACCCCATTTAGTTTGCCCATTTTATATTTCTTACTTCACTCTTGGAAGAATTGGAACAACCTTAGAAAATATGTAGGTTGGCAAATATATCTGGTCTTCTGGGATATGTACTAAACATAAAAAGTGATTTGGTGAAGTCTGAGCTTATTGGGAAATGTGTAAAAATAAAGAGAGGACATTTTTCAGGGATAGTGTAGAATAGACCAACCTCAGATTGACAAAGAGGGAAACCTGGAAGCAGGCTCTAACGTGAGACATTCTTGAGGAAGAAAGGTTTGCAAAAGGAAAGAGGGAGGAATAGGACTCCAGATAGGACCAGCTTTTTGGCCGATGACATATGCTCTGTTTGACATTGAGAACATTCTTCTAAAGGAAGGAATCCCATAGGAGAGACAGAAACAGGTGGTAGCAGGAGATGCAACAACTTTGACTTCTGAGACTGACAAGAAAACATAGAGAGAATGATATGTAGAACAAGGGTCATCCCTTGTTTGAGAGAGAGACAAATTTAGCATCAATAAAAGGAAGAGTGACTTCAAACAATAGCTGTGGAATAATGGAATTTTAGAGCTAGGAGGAACCTAAGACATCATCTAGTCTAACAGCCTTTTTAAATTTCCAGTCATGTTAATGCTTGAAAAATTCCATGAAGGCAATTTCTGAAGTTGATTTTTAAAAATCTCCAGTAGCCTTAATCTGCTTAGTAAACTAGGATTGTAGTTTCCTGTCCTATTGTTAATTTAGCCTTTTATTATTATATTTATAGATCCTCTAGAGGAAGCTATTTAGTGATTATTTATAATTACCAAAAGAACGTAATGATTAGAGCATCTCCTTGGAATATATCTAATGTTGTAGTTTTCCTTCAGCAAAAGCCAGAATTGTAGCACGTGAAAATAAGGAGGAAGCCCTTAGCCTTTTAAATGGACTTTGTCCTAGAGTGTTAAACTGTGGACTAGTAGCAGAAGGTCATACACTATCCTTGGGAAAGAAAACAGAGTTACTAACTACACTTTTCTTTCATTTTCTCCCTTCCCTACCTCTCATCTTCCTCTTTTTATATCATTTCTTCTGTCTGGCTGAGTTGGGAGTCTTATTATGTATAGTGTCCTGTGTTAATGACTGTCAATAGTGAGGTTTCTACTTGAGCCGCACCTAAGTGTATGTAACACATATGGACATGTGCCAGGATGGGCACTTTTTAATGACTTAAAGCCTCTTCTAGTGGATGGTAACCCACAAGGGACATAATTTGTAAACCTTGTCCATGGTGTACAGATGGTCTATCATGCTTACATTGGGTATTGCTCTTGTGGTTAGAG
>JAJPUD010003677.1:208218-233487 GCA_023553655.1 Myrmecobius fasciatus | reverse complement strand
TTAATATCTCTAGATGCTTATTTGCATAAAATAGAGAAAGAAAAGATCAACAAATTGGGATCATCAATTGGAGAATGGCTGAATAAATTATGGTATATGAATGTTATGGAATATTATTGCTCTGTAAGAAACGACCAGCAGGACGATTTCAGAGAGGCCTGGAGGGACTTGCATGAACTGATGCTGAGTGAAACGAGCAGAACCAGGAGATCATCATGCACAGCAACAACAGTATTACATGATGATCAATTCTGATGGACATGGCTCTCTGCAATAAAGAATTGTCTCAAACCAGTTCCAGTTTTTCACTGAAGAAAACCATATACACCCAGAAAGAGGGACATGAAATATGGACCACAACGTAACATTTTCATGATCTCTATTGACATTTGCTTGCATTGTGTTGCCTTTCTCTGATTCTTTTTTTTTTCTTGTAGATAGGATTTTTCTTGCATAACTTCTCAAGCATTTCAACATTATTAACATGTAGTGGACTTCCTGCCATCTAGGGGAGGGGAGGGGACTGGGGGTAAAATTTGTATTGGAAAGCTTTGTAAAGATCAAGGTTGGGGAACTACCCATAGATATGTTATACAAATAAAAAGCTTAAAAAAAATTGTCCATGTTGATATTGGCTCTTATATGTTAAATTTTCTGTTAAGTTCAGGTTTGGTTGATTAAAAAGTCCTGAAAATCTGCAAGTTTACTGAAAGTCCATTTTTTTTCTCATTCAGGATTATAAGTAATTTTGCTGGATATGATATTTTTGACTTCAGGCCTAGTTCTTTTGATTGTATATGATTCCAGGACCTGTGGTCTTTTATTGTAGTTGCTGATAAGTCTTGTACAATTCTAATTGTAGCTCCAGAGTATTTGAATTGTTTTTTTCTTGTGTCATGAAAATTTTTCTTTTTAATCTGAGGATTTCAGAATTTGGCAGTAATATTCCTGTGTGTTTTCCATAAAGGATCTCTTTGAGGTGGCGATTGGTGGATTTTTTCTATTTCTACTTTCTCCTCATGTTCTATCACTCCAGGACAATTTTCTTGGATTATTTTCTGCATTATTGTGTCAAGGTTTTCTTTTTGGTCACAATTTTCTGGCAGTCCAATTATTCTTGTATTTTTCCCTTCTTGAACTGATCTCCAGATCTGTTGTTTTTTCTTATGAGATGCTTTATATTCTATTCTATTTTCTCATTCTTTATATCTGTTTTGTTATTTCTTGGTCTCTCATAGCTTCACTGACTTCCTCTTGCCCAATTCTAATTTTCTTTTTTTTTTTTTTTGCTTTTGCTGAGGCAATTGAGGTTAAGTGACTTGCCCAGAGTCACACAGCTAGGGAATGTTAAGTGTCTGAGACCAGATTTGAACTCAGGTCCTCCTGACTTCAGGGCTGGTGCTCTATACACTGTGCCACCTAGCTGCCCCCAATTCTAATTTTCAAAGAATTATTTTCATCTTTGAGATTCTGTACCTTCTTTACTAGATGCTTAACTTTTTTTTCATACTCTTATTTTTCTTGCATGATTTTTATTTTTAGTTTTTCCTCAATGTCTCTCATTTGATTTTTAAATTCTTTTTTGTGTTCTATAAATTCTCTTTGGATTGGGAGTCACTTCACATCACTCTTTGGAGTAGAAACTTTTTTCACTTAAGTATCCCCTTCTGAAGATGAACCCCTGCCTTCCCTGTTCATAATATGTTTCTTTTTTTTTCATAATATGTTTCAATGGTGGGGTTCTTTCTTCTTTTCTGGTTCATTTTTTTAATGAGGTTTTAGTGTAAGCACCTCTAATTGTAGGGTGGGGGATAGCATCTCAAGCTTCCCTTCAGCTCTCCTCTGTGACCAGAAACATCAAACCAAGAGTTCCACCCTCCCAGGATGTGCCTACAGCCAGCACCATCTCTACCCTGCTGCCCCTGCACTTTCTAGGTGCTGGTTCCTTCTTGCCCAGGGCTGAGTCTCAGCAGCACAACTGAGTCTGGTGTTCCCACAATCAGCCAAAGTTCACTCTGTCTTCCTGGACACAGAACTCCACTTGACAAACAGTCTGGGAGGTGAAAGTTTCTTCAGTTCCAGCTGAGGCTCCAACCACACTCAACTCATCCTAGGACTTCCCACTTGATGTTTCTTCAAGGCTAGCCTGGAGGTGTTTGCACCTCAAACTGGTTAATCCAGGCCCTGGGGTAATTCTTCAGATTTATCAAGTTGTACAGAAGAACAGGTGTTCTGCCCCAAGCCTTCTTGATTTTTCACCTGTGTATGTTTGACCTGAGGCACAAATCTGTTCTATTTGTGGGGGAAATCTGGTGCTCTTGAAATTTACCAACCTAGTGTGCCAATTTCCCAGAATCCTTCCCTATACTTTATTTTTTAATACCATAATAATCCAGATTTCTTCTCTGGTATGAAAGGAAGGCTAAAAACTTTTATTCACATTTTCCAGAAGGGATAACTATAACTTCTTGTGAAGTATGATAATACAATATTAACAAGTCTCCAAGATGGATGAAGTCGATAATCCCATTAATAATGACCATCTTAGAGATTTCCATCCCCTTCTAATGTAAAGGTAATTCAACTGAAGAAAATACTTAAGAATACTTAAATATTTTGTTTTGCTTTTTTTATTTTAAAGATAGAAAGTATTGTCAAGCAAAGAATTAAAACAGAATTTATTCAGGAAAAGATACAAGAAGCAAAGAAGAGACCATTCAGGGGGTAGGATTTAATTCAGTCAAATAAACATTTATTAGAAATGTGTTATGTTTAACTAATATGATAATAACTTTTACATGATTGCACATGTATAACCAATATTAAACTTACCATCTGGGGGAGGAATGTAAGGGAGGGAGTGAGAAATTTGGAATTCAAAATAAAAACATAGTGTTAAAAATTATTTTTATACGTAATTGGGAAAACAATAAAATGTTTTTTTAAAAAAAGAACGCACTGTATTTAAGGTGTTTTGCCAGGCATTGGGGAAGTTAGAAGGTCTTCAAAGGTCATGGAATTATAAATTTGTAGACAGAAATATAATATTTGCATGTGCTTATATAAAATATGTATCTCCTCAGGGATTGTCTAAATGAGACTCTCAGGTAGCACAAATAGAAATCTGGCCTACATCTCTCAGAATGAGACTTAGGGGGTGCAAAAAAAGAGTGGTTGCTGGATGTTTGCTCTTTCCTTCTCCAATCTCCAAAAGAGTATTATCCTAGATTTATTTATATTCATTTGCCTCCCCTTCCTTAAATATCACTGGTCTAGGGGTAAATACATTCAGAATAAAATCTACTTCTCCTAGTCATTTGTTTATTTATTCATTCATTTATTTAATCATTTGTTCATTTGTTTGTTTTTACCAGTCACTCTTGAGGTGAGAAAAGTAGGACTTTCTAGGTTGCTGCCTTCCCATCAAACTCTAATTACAGAAAAGACCATCTCAGGTAGAAAATAATGAGGAAACCCATCTATATAAACAAATTACAAATATAAATCAGAAAAGTTATGTGGATAAAAATGTAACTGAGAACACAAAAGAATGAATGAGCTCTTTAAATAGGTGAGAGAGAAAAATTTCTGTTTAACCAAAAGAGTTGCCTTGATCAACTCCCTCTATCCACCTTGGAGACTCCTTAATATTGTATTACCATACATCATAAAACTCCAGTGTCTCTAAAAAAGCAAGCTAGAAATCAAGGGCATGTTGAGAAATTGACTTCTATATGTATAAAGCTTCTAAAATTTTCCCCTGTATCAATCTCCCAAAGAGTTTTTGGGACCATGGTATCTCTGGCATGAACTCTACCCTTCACATAAGTGTATAGTGTCAAGGATGCATTGTCTCTGTTAATTCAGAGTCACATCTGGACAATTCAGTAGCAGGGGAAGATAGTTCAGAGTTTCTTAAATTTTTTCCACTCAAAACTTATTTTTGCCTAAGAAATTTTTATGTAACCCCAGATATATGAGCATAAGAATCAAACATTTATTGATAATACATCATAAATTTATTTTGAAACAATTCTTTGGTATATACATATAATTTTGGCATTTATTACAAATGAAAGCAGATTTGTATATTAGTGATATGGATATGCTTGTTTATTTTTAAAAATTAATTAATTACAAATTACAATTACAAATTAGTTACAAAATTAATTCTTGGCAAAAATTTGATACATTTATTTGTTGCCAAATTTTTTACTATCCTCACATTTACTTATGTGATTCCATATGGTGTTGTGATCCATAGTTTAAGAAGTTTTGAACTAATTCAAGTCTCTCATTTGAAAGTTGAGGTAACAGACCCAGAGCAGTTAATTCACTTTGTTGAAGTAATAGGCAGTAAATGAAAGAGGTAGAGTTTGAACTCATATTATCTGATTCCAAATCAAACCCTCTTTTCTCTATATGATGCCATTTAGAGGGACTACCATTTTGACATTCATTAGAACAGATGGTTTTGTTTCCAAATATTTTGGAAATGCATTTTGGAAATATGTTTAAAAGTTACTCTCTACTTGAGCTACCTGGGATGTAATGGCAAACTCTTTTAAGGTAATTACTATTCATTGAATATTCCCTAAACATTTAAAACAGTATTATAACTACTAATATTTGTAGTAGCAAAGAAATGGAAACAAAAAATGTGCCCAGAGATTTCATTAATATAATGGTAAATTACTGTTCTATAAGAGATGATAACTACAAATAACATTAAGAAATATGAAAAGACTTAATCGAAGTAATGTGAAGTAAAATAAACAGAACCAAGAATAGAATACTTACAATGACTACACTATAAGTGAAAAATACTATGCCCAAACCTGTCCCTATATGGGATACTACATATCACATCCATTGATAAATCAATCAAAATATTTATTATGTATGACTTAAATCAAATTGCTTTCTTGGGGGGGGAGATGAGGGAAGGAGAGAGAAAATTTGGAAATCAAAATTTTTATTATTTTTCTTTCTTCCTCCCCAATAGTACCTTATTTTTCCAAATACATATAAAGATAGTTTTCAGTGTTCATTTGTGTAAAACTTGGTGTTCCAAATTTTTCTCCCTTCTTCTCTTACTCTCCCCCTCCTCCAAAAGGCAGGCAATCTGATATAGGTTAAATAAATGCAATTCTTTTAAACACATTTCCATATTTGTTATGTTGTGCAAGAAAAAAATCAGAACAAAAGGGGAAAAAAACCAAGAGAAAGAAAAAAAAACCCAAGCAAACAATAACGAAAGGTGAAAATACTATGCTTTGATCCATATTCAGTCTCTATAGCTCTCTTTCTGGATGTCAATGACATCCCAAGTGTATTGGAATTGCTTTGAATTGCCACATTGTTGAAAAGAACCAAGTGCATAACAGATGATTATACAAACCCAGTAGAGAACACTGCTGGATCAAAGGGTATGCACAGTTTGATAGCCCTTTGAGCATAGAATTCAAAATGTTAAAAACTGTCTTTACATGTAACTAGGGAAAATATTATTAAAAATAATATATTTGCTGCATGTAAGGTATTATGCCAAGTGCTTTAGGATAGAACAAGAGGCAAAAGATAGTACTAGTGTTCAAGATTTACAATTGAATGGATTGTAAGTCTGAGCTTGCTATAGCATGTCTAACTTTTTTGATATAAGTTAGTTATGTGTCTTTCCCTTTTTCTGATTATTATAAGAATAGTTCTTTGGGAAGGAGTGAAAGAGAAGGGATACATTGGAAGAATTAATATATAAAAATGAAAAATTTCAATATAATTTATTATTAAAAAGATGTATATTATCAGGAAAAATAAAATTTTATAATTATTTTTATTTTCTAGCTTTTATTAAGTAACAAATCCTGCAATTTATACTCTTCTCCCCTCCTTCCCCAAATTAGTCCATTCCATTTATTCTTCACATTTGTACACAGTTTTGATTATTCTCTCACCTCACATCTTCCTCAGAGTTCCTCAGCATTTCACACCTGCAACTGGAAGCAGCTGCATAATGACTAGAGCTGTAGTAATTATGGGAGTCCTATGCTAATGAAACAGATGCATAGGATTCACTCTTTCTTTTCCTCCTGCCTGTCAAACCCCAATTTTATTTGTTGTGAAAAATAATTCAATTGGACTAATCACCCAGAAATCAGATTATTGAAGTCATGTGTAAATATTTTGTTTTCAACCTCTTAGCACTTAATTGGAAGCTTAATGAAAAGTCCATTTTTTAGCTCTCAGTATCTACTGTGAAATTTTGCAATGATTTTTTTCTTTGGTGCTAGTTCTTCCAAAACACAAGTTCTGAACTTTTTCTGGGTCATAGACCTCTTTGGTCATTTGGTGAAGCTTATAGATTCCAGAATTTCAGAATAATGGTTTTAAATATATACAATAAAATGTATAAAATTACAAAGGAAACCAATTATATTCAAATATAGCTAAAAAATATTTCTCAAAGTGTTCGTTGATATCAGATTAAGAACCTTAGCTATAAAACAAGACCCTTGCCTTACATTTTGGGATCTAGTGGTATATTAAATGATTATTATTTACCTTAATGATGGATGAAGTTTGATTCCAAAAGAGTATAATTCTCAATAACTCAAAACCATTCAAATGGGATGGATGGATTGTTCTGGCTGAATCACAAATAATTTTGCTGATTCACCAAAAGCACTATAAATGCTATTCTTTGTATCCAGTTACAGAGGCTTTTTCCAGGAGCCATTGTATTGTTCAGGGACAAATTTTTAATTGCAAACGTTGTGTTTTAAAATTCCCATTGAAAACTGTCTCTGAATACATCTGAAGATAAAACTGCAAACTATTGCTAAATACCAATATAACCATTGTCTCATCCAGGTGTGAAGGTGACCCTGGGTTTAAAAGACTATGTCAGCAGAGAAATAATAATATACTAAGTTTTAGATTTCTAAAGCCTGCAAAAGTCTTTATATACAATATCTCAACTGATTCTCACAACAAGCTTGTGAAGTAGATATGATTATTATACTTATTTTGTAGATGAGGAAATTGAGACAGAGCATTGAAGTGACTTGCCCCAGGATACACAGTAAGTTTCAAAGGTTGAATATGTAAAAATTGTGTATCAAGGATGATACTTGGACAGTCTTATCATTTGTTTCCTTTAATGGACTTCTCTCTGGCCAGTGATAATCTGCCTGAATTTATTGGTCAATGGTTAAGGTACTCTCACTCCTTCATATTCTCCCTATCCTACTGATTCTGAGCCCTGTCATTGTACAAATTCTGTTTTTCATCTCCAGTACTCTGCTCTTTTACTTTTTTCCCCCCATTAATTGTACCTCCCAAATGTCCTGTTATACCTTTATCCAACCTTTCCATTGTGCTTTTTGGAATGCTAATATCCTCAACTCCTCTCTTACTGCACATATCTAATATCAAATCTTGTTTCTAACTTCACATTTTTTGACCCAGCAATATCACCGTTATGTCTGTTTCCAAAGATGATTGGGGAAAAGAAAACCTATGTGTTTTAAAATGTTTATAGCAGCTCTCTTTGTGATGGCAAAGAACTGGAAGTTGAAGGGATGCCCATCAATTGGGGAATGGCTGAAAAAATTGTGGTATATGATTGTGATGGGATACTATAGAATGGAATACTATAAAAATGTTGAGTTCAATGATCTTAGAAAAATATGGAAAGACAATTTCCAGGACTGTTTGCACTGATTCACTGATCATAATCGGGGATTTCATAATACTCTTTATTCCCACTGTCACTTCTAGATTCTCCTTCTGCCTCCATCCCTGAGTAACTATTCCCCTTTGTAGGTTTATTTATTCCAAATTTATCATCTAATTAAATTCTATTAGTTGTTTAGATTGATCCCTAGGACACTCCTTCCTTTCTCAATGACTTTAATGTCTGGCTGTAGAGGAGAAAGGTTGATGACTTTGCATAGCCTTGCCTCACTTAAATCCAATTTACTTGCAAAGCAAGACATCACTTTTTTTGATGCTATTGGTCTTCTTCCAGAACAAAGGGCAAACCATAACCTGTGAGGAGTACTAGATGCCCCACTGGGGATCCAACTGGCCAGTTCCAGTGGTACAGTTGGTGCCCATAAACCCTTAAATTCCTTTAGCTAATAATAATCTTTTATTACTATTTCTTTCCCACTGACTTTTATCTTTCCCTCTCACTTTAGACTCTTATTTCTGTTCTGTATTTTCACTGTGATCTCCAGTCCCAACACTCACTTCTGTCTCAAGCAATTACCCATGTGCTAACATACTCTCTTCCTTTCTCCGTTCTGACCTATTGGTGAATCAGTTCAATTTTATATTTTCCTCCACACCCTTGCCACTGTATCCTATCATGGTGTGTCAAGCTCCACTATCTGTTGCCTTCATTCCTATTCACAAATTGCTGAAGATAACTGGAGAAAATCAAAAAACTGCTGAATGGGTTTCCTACAATGAATTCTACATAATTTCTACTGTACCTTGTGGTAGCAAAACAATTTTTTTTATATCTCCCTGATTTATTTGTCATCCCATTCACGACAGCAGTGGTTTCAAACTTTTGAGTTTGTTCTCAAGTATCCTCCTCCCACTCTCTCTTTTGAGGACCTTGTGTCCAGTGAGGCCATTTGCCAATAGTTTCCTTCTCTTTCATCTCACTTCACTCAAATGTCTTCCTCCCCACTCCCATCTCCTCCTTCAACAGTATTTCACATAAAGATGTGCCCCTTCCTGCTCATTCAAATCTCATTTCTAATGCATTCTAATGCATTCTAATGCATTATTATATATCATATTTCTTGTCTCCTCCTCCAATATTATCTAGTTGGTTATTCCTCTTTCATCCCTACTCTTGTTAATCTTCAATCTTTCCCCTATCTAATGGCTACTTTCCTGATGCCTTCAAATATGTCCTTGTCTTTCTTATCCTTAAAAAGTCCTCATCTTATCTGACCACTAGGTATTATCTCACCTCCCTTTCATGGCTAAGCTCCTCAGGAAAGCCACCTACAATTGGGGTCTTCACTTCTCCTCTCACTTTCTTCTAAACCACTTTCAATCTGATTTCCAACCTCATTATTCAACTGAAACTGCTCTTTCTAAAGTTACCAATGATCTCTTAATTACCAAATCTAGTGACTCTTCTTCAGCCCTCATCCTTCTTGATCTTGCTGCATGTGATACCAATGAATGACTCCCTCGACAAAGACTCTATCCTGAGTCCTCTTCTTTTCTTCCTTTATACTATTTCACTTTATGTTCTCTTTTGCTCCCATATATTCAACGACCACCTCTGTGCAAATGATGTTCAGATCTATTTACTTAATCCTAATATCTCTCCCAACCTTAAGTCTTACATTACCAACTGTCATTTGAATATCTCAGACTTCACATCCTGCAGATATTTTTAGTTCAACATGTCCAAAGTAGAATTCATTATCTTCCCTCAGACCATTCCATCTTCCCTATTTCCCTATTATTGTCAAAGATACTGCCATTCTGCCAATCAGGCTCAGAACCTTGACATAGTCCTTAACTCCCTCATACTTGTTCCATATATCCAATATACTGCCATAACTTGTTGTTTCTACCTTTATAATGCCCCTGTCTTTTCACTCAACCATTACTCTGGTGCATGCTTTCATCATCTTACACCTGAACTATTGCAATAGCTTTCTGGGTGGTCTCCCTGACACATAAAAGTATGAAGAATGGTCTCCTACAATGTAAGCTACTGAATTTCAACTGAGTCTTCACTTTTGAATCTCCCCACTCCAGTCCATCCTCCACTCAGTTGTTAATTTGATCTTCTTAAAGTATCAGTCTTACCATGTCAACTCCTTATTTTACAAACTCCAGTGACTCTTTATTACCACTTGGATAAAATATTAAAATTCTCTATTTAAACATTTAGACATTTAGAACTTTTCACCATCCTACCCTTACTACTTTTCCAATCTTTATATGTATTATTCCCCTCCACATATTCTATAATCCAATAACATTAAGAGATAGTCTTTTTTCTGTCATATGATACTCTGTCTCATAATTCTATGATTTTTATGGATTGTACCCTGTACCTGCAAAACTTACCCCCTCAACTCCATCTTCTGCCTTCCCTGGCTACCTTTAAGACTCATTTCACCTCCAACCTTTTACAAGAAGCCTTTTTCTCCTTGTCCTTGTCCCCCACTAAATGCTATTTTCTTCTTCTGAGAATACTTCTCATTTATACTGGATATATCTTATATAAATACACATAGTTATATATTTCTGGCTTTTTGCATGCTGCCTACTACCTTAGAAAATGATCTGTGTAAAGGTAGGGATCATATTTTTGTCTTTATTTGTATCCTGAGCACTTAACCCAGTGTCTTGTACATAATAAGTGCTTAATAAATGCTTGTTGCTTTTAATTCTGAAGTCACCAAATATCACTTTCACAAACAGATCATATTTTAGTGAATATGGCCTGCCTGCAGATTTTGATGTCTTCTATAAAAATTATTCAACAAAAAATGGTAATGATGAAGAAATTATCAGCTAAGAAATATACCTTTTTTTCTTCCTACAATGCATTCACAGACACAGGTCTTTTATTTCCCCCTAAAAAGCTTGCAAAATATCTTCTGAATCTGGGTCTCAATTTTCACAAATCTGCGATCTAAAAGTAAAATTTTAGCAACAGAATGCATTTTCCCTTTATTTCTTATCTGCCAAAGAATCAAAGAATGCTAGAGAAGTGCTATCAAACATATGGATGCTCTGTAACAGGTAGCTTCATCTACTTGAACAAAGCCGAAGAAATTATCTGTAATTTCAACAGCCTTTCAGATTTGGAAGATACAATTCTGGTACAGTTGGGCCAGTAATAGCTTAGAAAATTGTCTGCTTCAGTGTTGCTTTCAAGTTTATTTTTAGCTTCTCTCATACTTTGGGAGTACAGTAAGCTTTTAAATCTTAAAAAAAAATGAACCATGTAATAGAATTGGCTATTGAACTTTAAAAACAGATGGTTAAGGTGGGGATAGTGAAAGGAATTCAGTCTTCACTGATTATCCTCATTTTTAATTGTGACCAGATGAATCCTGTGGCTAGGTTTTAAAAAAGATTGCCAACTCTCTTTGAGAGGGTTGCCTAGACCTTCATTTAATGGAAAACATATTCACTCTTGCAACACCCCAATAATTATGAATAAGTAGAGAAGTAGGACTTCACTAGGAGGAAAACATTCAACCACAAAGTATTAGATCTCTCTTTCTAGTTCTAACCAATATGAGTAGATTTTTCTCCTTTCCTCTTATAGTTTTCCTTTCCCTAGCTCCTCTTTTTGAGATTCCTTTTTTGCTCTATGGAAACAGAAAAAAAGAATCATTCATAACTTTGTATTTAAAAAAGCAACCCTTCATTCACTAAAAATACTTCTTTGAATTTTAAAAAGACAATTTCTATATTTAGTTCTTAAGTGCTACCAATATTCATAATTCATTTATTCACCATATCAGTGTTTGTGAAGCAACTCTTTTATACATAAAGTTTGTATTAGGTACTGGGAATGGGGAATGATCAGATTCTATCTATTCTATCTCTTCATTCCAATGGACACTTGGCTAGGAATTCTATCTCCTCTAACCTTCCTGAAAGGTAGTTAGTTATCTAGCCTCCATTCAAAGGTTTTGATGAATGTCAACTAATTATCTGTTAAAAGCCTGTTTCTATTTTTGAGAAATTTTCTTTGTTTAAGAAGCTTTCCCATACATTGAAAAGCAGCATAGTCAAGTGAACACTTTTTTTTTTTTTTTTAGGTCTTCACACTTTATTTGATTTACTCTCTATTGTTGTTCATCATTAGTTCTTTCTTTTAATAATAGCTGTTTTTATTTTTCAAAATACATGCAAAGACAGTTTTCAACTTTCACCCTTGCAAAACCTTGTGTTTCAAATTTTTTATCCCTCCCTTCCCTCACCCCTCCTTTAGACGGCAAGTAATCCAATATATGTTAAACGTGCAATTCATCTGTACATATCTCATAATTATCATGCTGCACAAGAAAAATCAAATCAAAAAGGAAAAATAAGAAAATGAAAAGCAAGCAAATAATAACAACAAAAAGTGAAAAAACTCTGTTGTGATCCACACTCAGTCCCCACAGTTCTCTCTCTGGGTACAGTTGGCTCTCTCCATCACAAGACCATTGAAACTGGCCTGAATCACCTTGCTGTTGAAAAGAGCCATGTCTATCAGAATTGTTCATTGTATAATCTTGATTTTGCTGGTAAACACATTTTTATTAAGAGCTTAATATGTGCCAGATAGACTAGCTAGTTGGTGCATTGCTAGACTGCTAGATCTGAAATCAAGAAAACTCATTTCGAGATCAAATTCAGCCTCAGTTAATATCTGGGAAACTGGCCAAGTCATTTAACTCAGTTTGTCTCAGTTTCCTCATTTGCAAAACAAGCTGGAGAAGGAAATGGCAAACTACTGTAGTATCTTTGCAGAGAAAACCATAAATGGGGTAATGAAGAGTTGATATAACTGAAAAAATGCTTCAAAATGTGCCAGGCACTGTGTTAAACACTGAGAATACAAGAAAAGGCAATAAAAGCCCCTGACTTCAAGGAGTTTGCGTTATAATGTTGGAAACAACATACAAACTACACACACACACACGCACACACACACACACATATATATATACATACACCCCACTCTATCTCTATCTCTATCTATCTATCTATCTATCTATCTATATCTCTGAGAAATATGTTATCTTGGTGATTGCATGATATAGTGGAAAGAGCACTGAATTAAAAACTTTGATTCAAATCTTGATTTTGCTTCCTTTGTGTATACTTGGTGTAGAATAGTGATTGTTTAAATTCTAGCTCAGATACTTACTCATTATTTCTCTCTATGTGCCTTAATTTCCTAGTCTATAAAGTTAGAGTTGGACTTAATAACTCCTAAGATTCCTTCTAGTTGTAATTCTATGATATTCTGATGGGTTTTTTTTTAATTTTTATTTTATTTGCATAACATATGTGTGGGTAATTCTTCAACAATAACCCTTACATAGCTTTCCGTTACAAATTTTTCCCCCCAACTCCCCACCCCTCCCCTAGATGGCAGGATATCCACTACATGTTAATTATGTTAAAATATTGGCAAATCGAATATATGTATACATATTTCCAAACTTATCATTGGTGTGCAAGAAAAATCTTATCTACATAAACGATATATCAGATAAAGGAAACACAATGTAAGCAAACATCAATCAAGGAGTATGAGAATGTTATGTTGTGGTCCACATTTCGCATCCCTCTCTCTGGGTGTATATGGCTTTCTTCAGTGAACAATTGGAGGTGGTTTGAAACATTTCATTGTTGAAGAGAGCCATGTCCATCTGATGGTTTTTTTTAACAATTTAATTAATTTTTTTCTGAACTTAAGAAATAAAACAGGCATTTCTATAATATAGTCGAATATGAAAAAAAGATGATTGTACATAAAACTGCAAATCTATTATATACAATTTGCTATTCCTTATAAATATATAATAAAGTTATTATATAACTCCCCTCCCTTTTCCTTCCATTTTTGGGGTACTCTTTGGATATAGATAATTATCACCATTTATAAAATGAGAAAGTTTGCCTAGAGAATCTTTAAGGTTCCTTCTAATGCTAATAAATCTATAAACTTTAATATGGCCTCTCTACATCTTTCCACTGTTCTTAGAGATGCTTTTTTTGTCAAATAGAACAATTTAAAATCTTCTTCCACATGGAGATCTTTCCAATATTGGGAGACTGACATCAGGTTCTTTTAAGTCTTCTCTTCTTTATCTTAAACACCCTCAAATCCATCAATAGATCCTCATTTAGCATAGTTTCTAGCCATCAACATCATCGTCTAAACCTCATTTTACAAATAATATATAGACAGAAAACATTTAGCATGGAAAATGTTAGACTTCTTCAAGACTCATTAGAACGAGAGAATGCATATTGGAAAGGCTTGTGTTTTCAGGAGTAGAATTGTTTTAACAATATTGGCAGTTGCTTGGAAGAGGTACCAAGTACTACCAACTCTACATAACATGGAAGAAGGGACTGCTCTATTTTTAAAAAGCCAAGGGAGGGCTAAAGAGTTTCTTCCTTCCCTGTCCTTTAAGATGCTAAATCAATTTTTATCTATTTAAACAGAAATTTCATCTTACTGGGTAAAAGTTTTGACTTTGAGAAAAAAATTTTTTCCCTAAAAGTATTTCATTTTTCCAAATACATGTAAAGATAGTTTTCAACATCCATCTCTGTAAGACTTTGATTCCAATTTTTTCTCTCTTCCTTACCTCTCCCTTCCCAAAGCAACAAATAATCTGACATAAATTAAATATGTGCAATTCTCTAAAACATATTTCCATATTTTTCATATTGTGCAAGAAAAAGAGCTGCTACAAACATTTTTGCACATATGGATCTTTTTCCTTCTATCTCTTTGGGATACAGACCCAGTAGAGACACAGCTGGATCAGAGTATGCAAAGTTTTATAGCCCTTTGAACATAGTTAAAAATTGCTCTACAGAATGATTGGATCCGTTCACAACTTGACTAGCAATCCATTAGTGTTCCACTTTTCCCCACATTCCCTTCAACATTTATGATTATCTTTTCCTGTTATCTTAGCCAATCTGAGAGTTGTGAAGTGATATCTCAGAGTTGTCTTAGTTTGCATTTCTCTATGAATAGTAATTTAGAGCATTTTTATATGACTATAGATGACATTAATTTCTTTATCTGAAAATTGTCTGTCATTCTTAATAAAAACATTGCATTAAAAACTGGGTATGGATAGTGATGAACTTGAATATGGTTGGATGTAAAGAATTGGTATCAAAAATTTCCCATCACTCACTGATCTGATGGAAAAGTATAAATGGAGCAGTAGGATATCATACAAGATTGGGATTTATGTTTTTCAAACTCAGAGGCAAAATCTAATATGTTGTCCCTAAGAGCAGCAATATGGTATAGTGAAAAAAATATTGTGGAGTCAGAAGCTAAAGTAAGATTCCAATTTGGACACCTTCTGGCTAGTGGATTTTAGATAAAGTTACTTTTTGCTTCTGGACCTTTGCTTTCTTAGTTTTAAAATAAAAGGCTTTGGAATAAACAATCCAGTCCCACCACAGTGATATCCTGGGTATCAACAACCAAGAAGGATGGAGTTATTGTAGTTTTAACTTTCATTCACTGTAGTATTTTTATTATTTTTCCTTTCCTCCATCTTCCTAATTATATCTCACATAGAACTTTGTCTTGTAATAGTCATGTAGCATTTTATGTCATAGTTACCACCACCAGTGTTTTACCTGGCTCCTAGAATACAAATTCCACAAGAGCTTATACAGTATAGATAGGTAGATAGGTAGATGGATAAATAGATAGATAGATAGATTAAAAGGTAAGAAAGGGCCACATTGTAAAGACCTTTAAATGACAAATTTTAAAGTGTAAAACTCTAATTTAAGTTGGACCTCAGTCTGAATGATGAATCTCCTAAAGTAGTTGAATAATGCATTCTCTACAGGAGTCAGATGTATTCAAATTCATACTCTTTGAAGCTATAATTATGTAAAATATGGTAATTTATTTCTGCCCAATGGAATTACTATGGTATGAATTCAAATAATGTGATCAATTCAGGGGATTCTTTTTGTTTACATTAATTGGGATCTAGCTTTATAGCTTACTTGAGATAATAAAGATTCAATGGAACTTATTGAATGGGGAGGAGGGGGTGTTATGATCAAACTTGTGCTTTAGAAAAATAACCTTGGTAGCTAGGTAGAGAATGATTGGAGTGGGGAGAGACTTGAGGTCAGAAAACCGTTTAGAAGGCTACTGAAATAATCTGCTGGGTGCGTGGAAAAAAGGGGATAGATACAAGAAATACAAAGGAAGAAATAAGAAACTTTGGCAACCAAATGGATTTATTTGGTGAATGTGAAGGATTAAGAATGATGACATAGGTGAGAATCTGGGATGCTGATATCCTCAATAATAACAGGCAAGTTTTGAAGAAGAGAAGGAAAGATGAGTCTGGTTTTAGACATGGTAAGTTTGAGACACTTATAGGACATCAATTTCAAAATGTCTCATTGATTTTTGTTGCTATGAGACTGGGATTATAAAAGAGACTATGGCTGAATAGATTGATATGAGACTCTCTTGCAAAGAGTTGATAATTGAACCCATGGAAGCTAAGAAGATGACCAAGTTAGAGAATGGTTAATAAATTCTTGTTGAATTATT
This sequence comes from Myrmecobius fasciatus, assembly GCA_023553655.1. Lineage (NCBI taxonomy): Eukaryota > Metazoa > Chordata > Mammalia > Dasyuromorphia > Myrmecobiidae > Myrmecobius > Myrmecobius fasciatus. The sequence goes on along the minus strand of JAJPUD010003677.1, from coordinate 217,148 downwards.
TTAGTATTGTTTTTTTTTAAACTTTCTTTCTTTGGGCATGCCTGATATATTACTTCAGATGCTTATGGATTACATACTGTATGGATAGGCATAAATGGAACATTCTTAGACTCTGAATGCCCCAGAGGTTTGAATCTTAGCTCTTCCCTGTGCAACTCTGAGGATATAATTTCTGTTCCTCCATTCGCTTATCTGTTAAATGTAAATGATTATCATATAGAAGTAAATGGGCAGGTGTGGAAATTAAATATAACATTAAGTTTCACATTAATACTCACCATTAATGTATAACAATTAATTATTATGTATCTACAATATAAAACAATACTAATAAATAATATTTGCATTAATAATATTTAGTGCTAATAATCAGTACTTTGTAAAATGTATTTTGCTATACAAATGAGAGTTAACACTAAACTGTTTGGTATCTTAATTATGATGGATGTGTAAAGAATATATCTTCTTAATCTTTAATTAAGTAAATCTAGACTTCTGAGTTAGAATAGAATTAAAAAAAAACTTTTATTTTGGCAAAAAGAAAACATGGGAATCCTGGGGATTTATCACCTCCCCCCATAAGGATGGAAAAAAACCCCAAAATGTTATGATATATAGAAACTTATAGTGTAAGACACTATGGCTGTGTGTGTGTGTGTGTGTGTGTGTGTGTGTGTGTGTGTTTGTGTGTGTGTGTGAGTGAGTGTATGAATCTTCTGCAGAGAGATAATAATTGCACTCATGGAAGCTAATAAGATGACCAAGTTAGACTGCTTAATAAATTCTTGTTGGATTGCTTCAGTATTTTTTTTCTCATTTGATTGTTACAATAACCCTGGAAGGTAAATGTTTTTAATCCCCATTTTAATAGTAGAGGTTAAATGACTTGACCAGGGTCATATAGTAAGTTTTTGAAGTTGAATTTGAACTCTGGTCTTTCCTGACTCCAGGCCTGGCACTCTGTCTCTGTATCATGTAGCTGCCTATGGTGGGGGTGAGGCAAAGGACAGAGCAAGAGAGTGTACCTCCTTCATTCTTTGGATTTATTTTGATTCTTTGAAAGCTACAATATGGCTGATTTGTTGTAGATTTACCAAATAGCAAATTCATAGCATCGTTGAAATGGAATCCACTTTAGAGGTCATCTAATGACCAGAGCTTCTTAAATTTTTTCCACTTGTGACCCCTTTTCATCTGAGAAATTCTTGTGCATTTACTGATATTAAATCATAATTTTGTGACCCCCGTATTTGCTTACATTATCTCATATAAGATTGTAATCCACTGTTTAAGAAGCTTTGACCTAGTTCAGTTTCTGAGTTTTACAAATGAGGAAACTGAAGCATAAGACTTCATGATCATTAACTGAACCTTCATTTAAAAATAAGGAATACAAAGATAAAAGATATTTTGCTTCAGAGGAGGTTAATTAGTTCTTTAAAAAAATTTTTAAGTATGGAAAAATCTTCATAATTGAATATGTTTAGCCGCCATTGGATCACTTGCTGCCCTAGGGGAGGGAAGGAGAGAAAGAAAAATTTGGAACATGAAATTTTGCAAGGGGAAGTGTTAAAAACTATCTTTGTATGTATTTTGAAAAATAAAAAAGCTGGGGCAGCTAGGTGGCTCAATGGATAGAGCGCCAGCCCTGAAGTCAGGAGAACCTGAGTTCAAATCTGGTCTCAGACACTTAACATTCCCTAGCTGTGTGACCCTGGGCAAGTCACTTAACCTCAATTGCCTCAGCAAAAAAAAAAATAAAATAAATAAAAAAGCTATTATTATTATATAAAAAAAGAATCCTCATGTTGAGGTTGCATGGTTTAGTTGGTTTTTTAGTCCTGTCTGTCTCTCTTGGCAAATAGTTTGCCATTTCCTTCTCCAGCTCATTTAACAGATGAGGAAACTGAGACACACAAGGCAAGGTGACTTGCCCAGGGTCACACAGATAGAAAGTGTTTGAGGTCAGATTTGAACTCAAGAAGAGTTTTCCTGACTCCAAGTCTGGCATTCTATCCACTGCACCATTTAGCTGCCTGCCTAAGAATATGCATAATCAATTCAATTCAAAAAACATTTACTAAGAAGTTACCATGAAAAAGGCTTGGTGCTTGTGTTGGAAATGGAAAGAAAAAAAGTTCCTCAAAGAACATGTTTTCAGTTGGAGGAAGCAACGTGTAAATAGATAAGTAATTATCAGATAATTTGGGGAGGAAAGACAGCTCATTGGTATAGAGGGATAGAGCATTGGTCCTGGAGTCAGGAGGCCCTGAGTTCAAATGTGGCCTCAGACACTTACTAGTTGTATGATCCTGGGCAAGTCACTTGACTCCAATTGCCCCCAAAAGAGAAGATAATCTGGGAATGGGTAGATCATGATCAATCAGGGGAGTCCTGATTCAGAAGAGTTAAAATTGGAGAATCTAGCCAAACTAAGGTTTAAGTGTAGTCAATTAGTTATTCAATCAATAAGCCTTTACTAGTATTTAGCAAGTACCATGCTAGGTACTTCAGGTACAAAGGCAAAAATGAAATAATTCAAAGGAATTATATGTAGAAATCTTTGTTTTCAGATATATGACAATGTAACAGGATGCAAAAACAACTCTAATTTTAAAAGTTTAAGCAGATGACCATTAATCTATCCTTGACTAAAATGAACTGAATTATTGCTATTGATAGTGAAAAGCTGTTCTAGACAATTTGAATGATAAAGCTGACCCATCTGCAAAAGATCACTGGTGTAGTAAGAAATAGACCATTCAGGAACTATTTAAAAGAAATTGGATAATTAATAATAATGAAACAATTAAACAGAGATGACCAAATTATGGAGTCAGTGAATTCAGTCATTAAAATTATTCAAGTGGAAGCTAGACAGTAACTTTTTGGAGATGTTATATAAAGGACTCCTGTTCAGATACAAGCTAAAATGAAAAAGTTCAGAGGTATCTGTACCTATCATTTATAAGTCTAAGAATTCATAATGATTCTTTTGTGGTCCCCTGCCTTAGTTTTTCAACATTCTAATGTGTTTCTGGAGGGTATTAAGAAACTTTCAAACTAAAATTTGAATTTGAATTTAATTTTTTAAAAATTCCAAGAGTAGGAGCAGCTAGGTGGCGGCGCAGTGGATAGAGTACCAGCCCTGAAGTCAGGAAGACCTGAGTTCAAATCTGATCTCAGTTACTCAATACTTCCTAGCTATGTGACCCTGGGCAAGTCACTTAACCCCAATTGCCTCAGGAAAAAAAAAATTCCAAGAGCAATTTTAGAAATGGGGAGTAATGTTAACAAAATCAAAACCACTTCAGAAAAAATTGTGGATTGTTTTGGGCATTAGTTTGAGACTCTGGACCCTCTTAAATTGAGATTTAGGATAATGCTACATAGTTTTAAAAATTTTTAAATAGTATTTTATTTTTCCAAATACATGCAAAGATAGTTTTCAACATTCATTTTTTAATTAAAGCTTTTTATTTGTATAACATATGTATGGGTAGTTCCCCAACATTGATCTTTACAAAGCTTTCCATTACAAATTTTACCCCCAGTCCCCTCCCCTCCCCTAGATGGCAGGAAGTCCACTACATGTTAATAATGTTCAACATTCATTTTTCTTGCTCCAAATTTTTCTTCCTCTTTCTCATATTTTGCTCTCCCCAAGACAAGTAATGTGATAGATTAAATCTTTTAAACATATTTTCATATTTGTTATGTTGTATAAGAAAAATGAGATCAAAAGAGGAAAAAACTATGAAAAAAAGAAAAAACAAACAAAAAGTGAAAATACCATTCTTCCATCTGCTTTCAGTCTCCATAGTTCCCTCTCAGGATGTGAATAACATTTTCCATCCTAAATTTATTTGAATTGTCTTGAATCACCTCATTGTTGAGAAGAACCAAGTCCATCACAGTTAATCATCACATAATCTTGTTATTGCATACAGTGTTCTCTTAGTTCTGCTCATTTCACTCAATATCAGTTCATGTAAGTCCAGACTTTTTTGAAATCAGCCTACTTATCATTTCTTATAGAACAATAATATTTCATAATATACATATACCATAACTTATTCAGCCATTTCCCAGCTGATTGGCATTAACTCAATTTCCAGTTCTTTGCCACTACAAAAAGGACTGCTACAAACATTTTTGCACTTATGGATCCTTGTCCCTTTTTTATGATCTCTTTGGAATATAGATCCAGTAGTGACACTGCTGGATCAAAGAGTAGGCACAGTTTTATAGACCTTTGGACATAGTTCCAAATTGCTCTCCAGAATGATTGGGTCATTTCACAACTCCACCAACAATGCATTACTGTCCCAGTTTTTCCACATCCCTTCCAATATTTATCATTTTCATTTCCTGTCATTTTTAGACTAGGTAGTTTTGATAATTCTTCCTATCCTAGTTTCTATTTTGCTTTGCTGAGCTATAATTCCAATTAACTTTAATTTGGGGCCCAAAAATCTTGTGTGGAATCAGAGTATTCCACAAAGATGTTAATGTATATTGTATAATCTATATCAAATTGTGTACCCTCAGGGAGAGGGAAGGTGATGGAGGGAAAGAAAAAAATTTGAACTTAATTTAAAAAAGAATATTAAAATTATTTGTATCTGAAAAAAATTTTTAAAAGGATATATAGTGCATGCTCAAATATGAAAGTTTTTTTTCTTTTTGGAAAAAATTTGTTTTGTTAAAAAACCTTTTGAATCATCACTGATATATACTCAGCTGAGATTTTGCTGTTCATGCTTCTTATGCTCAAGATATTCTCTCTAAAACTGTGTAAACTAAAACCAATTCATTTTCTATTTTTCTTCTGACCTTGTACTTGTGAGAAAATTTGACCTGGTATGATATCCAACCCAACTATCTGAGTCTCTAGTGACCCCAAAGCAGAAAAATAAGGATCGAAGGTTTAGAGCTAAAAGGGACCTCAGAGCCCATCTCATCCAATTAATTTTATAAATAAAGAAACTGAAGTTCATGATAGTTAAACAACTTGCCAATCTGAATCCCAGTTTATTTGACTCTAGAGCTAATATTTTCTCATGCATAGAGAGCATGATGCTGCCCTAAAGAATATTGTCTTAGAGAAGTTGTGTGAAAACAAACTGTCACATCAGGGAAAATACCACAAAAAGATGCTTATAGATTTTCTTTTTGTACTGTTTTTCTGGTCTTAGTCCAGGCTATTCCCTTCCCACCCTGCCCACACTTTGGACACTGATAGAAACTCTTACTCAGCTTCTATTTAACCCTATAAATTTGTTTAACCCTTGAATTATGACTTGATCAAACTTGGCATTTTATTTACTTTCTCCCATTTTGATTAGAACTGTGATTTTCTCCTTCAGCTAGGTTCTCTCCTTTGGGCCCTATTAATTGTCTAACTTAGATTGGATCTGACACCTCAGGACAAGGGCAATTCTCAAAGTACACATTAATGAAAGGTTTGTCCTAAGGGGTCTCCTATCTGGATTTTGAATGATCTTTTCATCATCACTAACCTAAGATAAAAAAGAGAGAGATTTCTGTATCAAATACCAAGTTCTTAGGTTTTGGTTCCCTGTTTTCTCTTCTCTTTCAAGGTAACTATATGTTACCTTGCCTTCTGCAGTCCAAAATGGAGTTGATTCAAATGCATAACTTGAGAAAATTTGGGCAGTACACCTTTCATGGCATTTAGGTTGCACAGTGGATAGAATGCTGGCCCTAGAGTCAGGAGGAGGACCTAAATTCAAATTCAATCTCAGACATTTACTAGGTATTTGACTCTGGGCAAGTCACTTAAACCTGTTTGCCTTAGTTCTTCATCTATAAAATGAGCTGGAGAAGAAAATGGCAAACCACTCCAGTATCTTTGTCAAGAAAAGTCCAAAAGCAATCAAGGAGATTTAGACATCATTGAAACAACTCAACAACAACACATTGCATATGGTTGAGATGTCACCTGTATGATATCATAATAATTACTCAATCCCACTGCATTTATATTTGGGGGTTTCTTATATTAGTCTACCTTTCTTCGTCTTGTTGACAAGAACAGCACAAGGCATTTTGTTAAATGCTTTGTTAAAATCCTTATATGGTATATCTATAGCATTTGATCAATCCATCTAAAGATCCTGTCAAAAAATGAAATTAAATTGGTTTGGCATGATCTGTTCTTTTTAAAAAAATTATCTCATTTTTATTGATAGCATTTGTTTTAACATCACATTTGTTTCTGGATCTATCCTTTCCTCTCCCTACTCTAGAAAGCCAGCCCCTGAAACAAAGGTATAAAAAGAAAAAAAAGAAAAAAATTGGCAAAACAAATGCATTGACTGTGTTTGTCAATAAATATTATGTTCTACAACCATAGAGTCTGATATGTTAGGTGAAGGGCGAAAGTGGGTTTTCTGAATATATGACCTGTTTTTGATGATGCTCTACTAACTTTTTAGCATCTTTTAGTCAAAAGGATCAAGGGAATTTTTGTTTATTTGGAATGGGAAAAGAAAGTGGGTTTTGACTTTTGATAGAAGGGAAAGTTATGGATATAACCTCAAAATAGGTACTCAGAGCACTGGTGGGAGGTTGAAATCCAGTCATGGCAAACTTTTGAAAATGGAAAGGAAAACAGTAAATCACATAAGTTGGTGGTAAATATCCTTTGAAACAAGACATACTCCATGCTGATTCCCATTTCTGTACTTTGGCTTATGCTGTTTTCCCCACATGGATTATCTTACCTTCTTTTCTTTGTTTCAATTACATTTATGCTTCAAGATCCTGTGCAAATCTTATGTCCTCTAAGAAGTCTCCATTGACCACAGTTCACTGTTTACTCCTTCTATATTCCTGCTATACCTATTCATGCCACATGGTTTAACCCTTTATCATGTTATTTTGTATTAGTTCTGTCTGAAGCTTATGTAAGCATTTTGAAGATAGAGACAGCATCTTACAGCTTTTTGGATACTTTTTTTTTATATCTTGGACAGTACCTTTCATACACTGAGCATATAGCAAGCATGCAATAAATAGTTCTGGTTGTACAAATTAAATTAGTCTGACTTGACAGGGTATGGGAAATATTTTGAGTTTCTTGAAGAAAGGAAGATAATATTTATCGGGAGGTAATCCAGGCTCCAGGCCATTTCTCATGAATTGAGAGCTACCCCTGAAGTCCAAGAGGTAAATTTGGGCCCCTTGAGCTAAATAGAGATGAAAAGCAAAGGATGAAGGAATCTCTGGTGCATAAGAGAAAAATAGTTTCTTTTCTAGTTATGCTTTTTAGATTGTCATAGAATTAAAAAAAATCTACCCTACATGCCTGATCTCTATAACCCAGAATAGGAAAAATCTATTCCCATTTTAGCAGGCTGCTGAAATCTGTTCACTTACAGAAAAGGAAATGGTTTGATAGATAACTCTTCTGCCCCTCTAGCTGGGACTGTTTTATCCAATCTCATTTGTTTTTCCTTTGAAAAGCTAGTCAAAAGGAAAAGCTAGAATGAGCACATTTCCACCTGACCCTCTTCTCTTATATTGAAAAGGATGGTTGCCTGCCTGCCTGCCTGGAGTGAGACGAAAAGAAATAAATGCCCTTCAGAGGAGAAATAGGCACTGGGGAAAGAAGTGCTTGGCTTAAAAGGAAAGATAGGCATTTACATGATCAGTCTAAAATTTTTAAGACACAATTAGATATCAAAATGCTTTATTTTAGGTTCTATATTATTAATTATTTGAATGAGTGAAGAATTAATTAAACTCTTACCACGTGCAGGACATTGTGCTTAAAGAGAAGAGATGATCTCTGTTCTAAAAAAGCATATATTCCACTGGAAGAGACAACACATATAGAAGGTTTCTGTTGTAAGTCAAATAGAAAATCCATGACAAAGCAGAGTGTAATGCTCCTTTAATTCATTTTCCCTGAAAAAAAAAAGTCATATCTGTTTATAGTATTGAACCATTTGACAATGCTAAGCATTTTGATGGTGAGAACTTTCTTTACTGTTTGTGGTTGTGACCTCTATGGGAGCCATTGCTATGCTATACCTCCATTAGAGATGGCTATAAGCACTAGGCTGGGGTATGGCTACTTCCAAGGCTTGTGGGTGTAGGGTTCTAGGCTTTCTCCATCTGAGTCCTAGGGCAGGTGGTGGTGTAGCTGGCGTTACTTGGCTCATTCTGTTTCTTTGGCTCTCCTTCAGACTGTCCCACTGTTGCAGTTGGGCTGGTCCATTGGTGGGAATGAATGTCTCCCTTTTTCACAGGAGTTACTTTCCCAGATGATGGTCATGAAGGCTGGTCTGAAGGCAGGATCAATGCTCTGGGGGTTGCTGTCTCTTTTGTGCTTATCTGCCTATTGGTGGTAATTGGCCGTTAGTTGTTGCTGGTGGTAATAAGGAAGATAAGCTTTTCTACCATAAGAATTCTCTTCTCAATAATGACCATAGGGGCTAGATTGGAAGCTGACTTGATGGGGGAGGGAATAAGCATTTATATATCTCCTACTATGGGCTAGGCACTGTGCTAAAATACTTTATAATTATTATCTCATTTGATCTGCACAACAAGTCTAGGAGGTAAATGCTATTATTATCCTCATATAGCTCCTACTATGTGCTAGGCACTGTGCTAAAAGTACTTTATAATTATTATCTCATTTGATCTGCACAACAAGTCTAAGAGATAAATGATATTATTATCATCATATAGCTCCTACTATGTGCTAGGCATGTGATAAATACTTTATAATTATTATCTCATTTGATCTGCACAAGTCTAAGAGGTAAATGCTATTATTATCCTCATATAGTTCCTACTATGTGCTAGGCATTGTGCTAAAGTACTTTATAATTATCTCATTTGATCTGCACAAGTCTAAGAGATAAATGCTATTATTATCATCATATATCTCCTAC
>JAJPUD010003677.1:196634-208208 GCA_023553655.1 Myrmecobius fasciatus | reverse complement strand
CTAGGCACTGTGCTAAAGTACTTTATAATTATTATCTCATTTGATCTTCATAAGAAGTCTGAGGTACATGCTATTATTATCTTCATATTACATCTGAATAAACTGAGACAAAGAAGAGTTTTTTGATTTGCCCAGAGTCACACAGTAATGTCTGAGACTAGATTTGAACTGAAGTCTTTTTGATTCTAAGTCCAGTGCTTTTTCCAATGTAATACCAGATGCCTCTGGTGGTATGGACGACATTGGTACTCCCAAGGCTCTTGTGCTTAGGGTTCTAGGCAGGGTATGTGTGTGTGTGTGTGTGTGTGTGTGTGTGTGTGTGTGTGTGTGTGTGAATAAGAGAGAGAAACCAGAAGAGAGACAGAAACAGAGACAGAGGTAGAGACAGAGAGAGACTGTTTTGAATCACTTAAATGCTAAGCTTTATTTCTATAGCAATCTGGCCCTGAAGTAAGACAATGAATTTCTGTTCCTCTTTTGCTCCTCTGTCTTCCATTTAATTTTCCCTAACATTCATTAAATTGTATTACCATGTATTTTGAAGTATGGGACGATGTTAATTTTTACATTTGTTTATGAACTTTGACCCATCAACTTTTCCTGAGACTTTTTAGATAGAGGTTATAAACTGGACAGCTACTTGGTTGGGTTTTTTTTTTTTTAATATTTTGAGAACTGTCTTAAATATAATTAGTTTCCTGCATAATCATATGTATTTTATCTTATGCATTTAAAAACTATTATTTTAAGATGGAATCCATAGAATTTGCCAGACTGTCAAAGGGTTTGATTATATAAATTTATATAATTATATAATATATAAATAAAATTATATAAAAAAGGCTAAGAAGCACCATTTTAGTATAAGGCACTCAGGATAACATACAAAAAGAACATTGCTAAACTTCCTCTAGTCACTAGAGTCCTGTATACAAGATATAGGACTATGCTTTTCCAAAAGCATTCCTGCTTTTTTGTTGAGGATAGCAAATGTTAAACTGAGGGGTGAGAATAAGATGTGTAACCCATTCTCCTCAATCTCAATTAATATGATATTCTATTTTCAAGTACCTATTTATTTGTTGAGGATAGCAAATGTTAAACTTTCAATCTCTTTTCAATAAGTCAGTCAATCAATTATAATGTAGAGTAGGTATATAATGAAAGAATGCAGAAAAATGTTTTATGGTTTGTTAAAAAGAATAGATCATACCCTTCAGGGATATCCAGTTCAATGGTGTTGTAGCTGACTCTTTTGTGACTTCTTTTAAGGTTTTCTTGGCAAAGATAGTGCCATTTCCTTCTCCAGCTCATTTTACAGATGAGGAAGTTAAGACAAATAGGCTTAAGTGACTTAGTTCAGGATCACACGGCTAGTGTATACGCTGAATTTGAATTCAGGTCTTTCTAACTCCAGACCTGGCAAGCTATCCACTGTGCCTCTCTTTGACTCTGATAAAATAGCAAGCCAGTTAGAAATCTGGCATTCTAAAAGTGAGCAAGTTTAGAGGGGGAAAGTTGTAGTCAATTCTCGGAGAGAAATTTCTGGGAGTTCAGTATAGAGCTCAGTATAGAGCTATATATCCTGAAGGAGAAGAACTTCATTCTATCCCAGAGGAAAAAGAAGAATTGCAAGTTAGAGCTTTGTCAAATGTGCTTTCTAAGCTTAAAACTATTGCCTCCAGAGAATCAGTATGTGGTATGGGAGAGTGTGTCACAGAATGTTGGAAAGATGTGATTCTTTGATTTTTTTTTACTATACTATGCCATTATAATAAATACCTCTTTATAAAAGCTAATTAAGTTTAGTTGGTTGGTATTCAGTGGTTAATACAATGAATGGGACTTGTGGGCAATAGAACTAAAAAAACATTCTCAATCATTCAGAATTAACCCTAGAACATTAAAAGGAAAAGTGTTTAGCTGTCCTCTTCAGACCTTGCTCTTGCTAGCAGGAGTTGGAGAAAGAGCCCCAATAGGGAATTGAGAAGTAAGTTTGGTGCTGATCTTACAAAAGAATCATAGAGTTGGAAGGGACCTCAGGGGTTATTTAGTTAAACTTTATCTTAATCATGCATCCCTGACAAGCGAACATTCAGCCTCCAGCCCAAGAATTGTATTCAAATGGAATTAATTCATAGTTTCCACATCTATAAAAGTAGGACTAGACTTGTTGGTTTCTAAGGTTCTTTCCTGTTCTAAATCTCTGATATTATGAACAAGGACTTCATTACCCTTCCATTCAATCATTACTGATTGATTTTTCCTGTAATTTGTTTATTCTTTACCCATTATAACTTATGCATTCAGCCTTCACTTTGTTAATTTGTTCTTGTTCATGCACCCTCTTTGAACAGTGAATGCCAGTTAGTTTTATATGTGAATTTTGGGCTTCCCAGTTTATAGCGTCTCTGGTGAAACAGGGGATGGAGAACCATATTTTGTATTCCTCTTGCAGTATTTTGTGTCAGAAGTACTTACTAAATGTTGCTGGTTGACCTTTGACTGATTTCATTCCATAAGAAGGGTAATGATTTTTCCTCTATGTTAAAGGAAAGCAGTGGAAGCCTTCCAGTTAAGTTATAGTTATTTTTACTTAATCTATATTTAAGAGTGTGGGTGACTTCTTAAGTTTTTTCTTATAGTCCCATTTCCCACTATTAGGAAGTAGCTGGCAGTAGGCAGTTTGCACACATATTGGCCAATTAGTTACCCATCCCTTGCATTATGCCCATAATTTCCCCAAGGTAATCAATCATGCCATTAACCACAACACAGTCAACAACAAAAAATAAAATGCTATGCAATTAGACATAGAGAGTGTACTAACAAAGAGCAGTCCAAGAAAAGGTTTTGTTGAAACTTTTCCTTCCTTCCCCTCCCCATAGAAAACAGCAGTGGACAAGTGTAAAAAAAAAAAAACAACCCAAAAAACTGCCCTTTCCGCATTACACATCTCCAGGCTGCTGATTTCTGGTAGTGATATCCTCTCATTCTCTTCACAACCTACGTCATTGGTCAGAGCATGATGTGTAAATTAAAGAGGTGATTTTTCTTGTTTGTTTTGGTCCAGAGGGTTCCAAAAGAAAATGTGTCAGCTCTACTGCTGCCTAGAAAAGTACATTCTTCTCTATGTAGTCCCAAATGGTACCATACCAACCCTCCTAAGAGCTACCAAAAATAGAGAAAGGGCAGGCTAAGCCAAGATAAGCAGATGTCTTGTACAAAAGCCTGAACAGAAGATTGAAACACTGGAATTCAACCAACAAGAGGGAAGAATTACCAGAATCTAGCTAGAATTTGCTCTCTGTCCTTTGCCTGCTTTTTAAAACCTTGGGTGGAGCTCAAGTATAACTACTTGGAAACAAAAGATCTGTTGCTTAAATATCATGTGCATGGTGAATTTTTATCATTGAGATCATATTGTCAATGCCTCCAGGAAGTATATTATTTAATGACATCTTAGACTGAATCTATTTGTAAAGAGAACAGCCACTTTCCTCCCCCCATCCCCACAATGAGCATGGAAAATACAGATGTAAAGGAGCAAACTCTTGTAATCTAACTCATTTTTACTGAGGAACAAACTGAGGTACAGTTAGGCTGTCAAGATCAAGACCAGCATTCATTCTCACATCCTCTGATTCCAAAAACCAGCTCTCTTTACAATAAACCAGGGTATTTTCCTTACCTAATTGTAAAATGTGCAGTCCAGAAAAAAACAAAAAAACAAAAACAAAACAAAAAAACAAAAACAAAAACGAAAACAAAAAACCAAGGAAAAAGTGAGTCAGGGAGTCCAGAGTTCAAAATATGTCTCAGACGCTAGCAGTGTGATCTGGACAAGTCATTTAACCCAGTTTGCCTCAATTTCCATATATATAAAATGAGCTGGAGAAGGAAATGGCAAATAACATTAGCTGTGTGATCCTGGGTAGATCCCTTAACCCTGTTTGCCTCAGTTTCCTAATTGTAAAATGAGCTGGACAAGGAAATGGCAAACCACTATCTGTATGATCCTGGAGGTCATTTAATCCTGTTTACCTCAGTTTCCTAATTCTAAAATGAGCTGGAGAAGGAAATGGCAAACCACTCTAATGTCTTTGCCAAGAAAACTTCAAATGGGGTCATAAAGAATCATATACTACTGGAAAATAACATACTAAGTTTACTCAAAGCAGGATAGGTAGCCATCTGTGAGAAGAACTCTTTTCAACTTACATCTGTAATTTCCCTTCCTTCCCCCCCTTCAAGTCATGGGAAGAGCTTTTTTTTTTTTTTTTTTTTTTTAAACTTTCTTTTATTCTGCCTCTCCAATCTAGATATTTTTCTGGGTTCTTCTATCCCACTAAGAGTCAAATAGTCAAATGTTCTTACTCCTCATTTCTGATTTCTGTTTTACCTGGCTTTCTTCAAACTTCAGAAAGAATTCTCTTCTTGTATAAGAAGCCTTTTCTGATCCACTTTAATTCTAGTGCCTTTCCTTTGTTGAATTATATTCATCCATTCAGCAAATATTTATTAAATAGCTACAATATTCCAGATATTATATTAGGGGCTGGCGATATAAAGATTTGTTTGTTTGTTTAAAATCTAATGGCAGGAAACAGAACAAAAACAGGTTATATATAAACATGAGAAAATTGTGTCTGGTCTCATGGAATTTATCTTCTGCTGGGGAGAAACAGCATGAGCTGAGTTAAGTAAGTGTATATAGAATATATTGGGTGGGGGGGTCTAGTTGGAGTGTGAAGAGGAAGGAAATGCACTAAAATTCTTGGTGATCAGGAAGGGCTTACCTCACACAGAAGGTGTTGAAGCCGAGTTCTATGAGGAGGGAGTTCACCCAAGGTTTGGGGTATATTCTTGGAGGCAGGAGATGAAATATATATTAGAAATAGCAAGCAGGCTAGTTTAATTACAATACAGACTGTGCAAGGGGAAATTATTTGAAATGTCTGGAAAGATAGGTTGGAGATAGATTATGAAGGGGTTTAAATGACAAGTTGATGAAGCTTATATTTTATCATAGAGGGAACTTGGAAGCAGTTCAGTTTCATAAGCAGACAAGTGACATGGTCAGCAGTACAGCGGATAGTTTAAGGAGGAGAAAGAGAGTTTCCAGGGAGTATAATTAGAAGAGACTATTATAAAAGTCTATACTATTGGTGATAAGGGTCTAAAAATATTTGAGCACTAAAAATCAAATGTAAAAAGCCCATGTAGCAACATAAGTGTTGGAGCTTTGGATGAATTTTAAAACAGATCTCATCAGCACTTAAGGCAAAAGAAGAGAGGATAAAAAATAAAAGATTGGAATAAGAGAAATTAAGGCAGTGAAAGATAAAAAAAAAAGATAGATTAGAGGCTACTTCGATTTATTAATTAAACTCAAAAGTAAGAACTAAGTGAAAGCTTTTTCTTGATCCATTTGTGACTCTAACTAGCATACTCTCTCCTGACCTAGTTCATTTTCACATTTATTGAAAGCCCATTGTCTTTAGAATACTGTACCAGACACCATAGAGATTTACAAAGGAAATAAAAGGCAGTGTCCTTGTTCTTTAGTTGCTTAAAATCTAATGGGAGGAAACAGGACAAACAGATTATATATAAGCTCAAAGGACTAAAACAAACATAAAAGCCTTGTTCTCTGACTGTCTGTTACATGGCTCCTACTATTTCACATGGCCTTTGACCTAGAAATAGGTAGGGTATAATTGAACTTTGGAATCTCTCTCTCTCTCTCTCTCTCTCTCTCTCTCTCTCTCTCTCTCACATATTATTGTTCCTTTATTTTTAATTTATGGAATAAAACAAACATTTCTATAACAGTGTAATAAAAGATTATCGTACATAAAATTGCAAATCTACTATGCACAACTTGCTATTCCTTTCAAATATACAACACAATTATCATATGAATTTGGTTTTTTTTTTCTTTTTTCTTCCCTCTCTCCACCCTAGAGATAGACACAAATAGGTATGTATGTGTATATATATGCATATATATGGGGTTATGTATATTTATGTATGTATATGTATATACATATACACACATATATACATACACGTATATGTATAATTATTCCATGCAGCCTTCTATTTATTGGTTTTTTCTTTGAATGCAGGTAGCATCTTTCTTCAAGTCATTTATAGTTAATTTTTGTAATAGATTCTTTTTTTAATACAGACCCTTACTATTTCAGGTTTGGTGTAATATGTTTCACTTATTCCTATTATACAGTTACAAACTCCTCTTGGGTACATGCTTACTAGCAACCCAAGCTAGAATCATCAAATCAAATGGGAAAGTATTTCATGAAGACAGAGTAGCAAGAAAATATTGAAGATCAGGGGATCTATATATGTGGAGTCATGCAAGACATATTTCTATATTAGTCATGTTGTGAAAGAAAACACAGACCAAAAAAATCCAAGAAAAATAAAGTTTATAAAAGTATGTTTTGAACTATATTCAATCAATTCTTTCTCTGAAGTTAGAGAGCATTTTTCATCACAAGTTTTTCATAATTATCTTGATTCATTGCATTGACCCATATAGCTAAGTCATTCACAGTTGATCATTATACAATATTGCTGTTACTGTATACACTATTCCCCTAGATCTACTCACTTCACTTTGCATCAGTTTATATAAGTCTTTCTGGATTTCTCTGAGAGCATCTTGTTTGTCTTTTCCTGTAGCACAATAGTATTCTATCACAATTACATACCACAATGTATTCAGCTTTTCCCAATTGATAGACATCCCCTCAATTTTCAATTCTTTGACACCACAAAAAGAGGTGCTATAAATATTTTTGTAGAAATTGGTTCTTTTCTTTTAAAAAAATCTCTTTGGGATACAGACACAGTAGTGTTCTTGCTGAACCAGAGAATGTATGGTTTTATAGTTCTTTGGGCATAGTTGAACCCAGGTCTTACTGACTCCATGGAATGTATACTACACATCATACAAGACTGTCAAATAACAATGGAAAATCAAACAATCAAATTATTCCAAGTACTCACTTCCCAATTCATAAAGTGTGTATGGTCCTTCACAGATTCTTCTACCAATGGGGTGTTTAATACTCCCCAGAAAATGCAGACTCCTTAGTAAGGAAGGGTTACATAATAAATGAAATACTTCTCATGGCTCTGTCTCTAGCAAATGTCTGAATCTTATTTCTTAACCTCAATACTTGAAGTCTCTAGGGTATCACTTCAGGATTCTTGTCTTTGTTACTCCACGATTCATTGAAATTCCTTTAGTCTTGTATACTTGACATTACTCTCTACGTCAGATGCTATTTTCTTCTCTTTTGATCTAGACTATCATTTGCCACTGTTGTTGATAGTTCTCTATCTTGTTGCTATCTTCTGCTGCTATAGTATCTTTTTATTGTGGTTGAGAGGGAAAAATCATGTTTTTGTTCATTTGTTTGTTATTCTTTTGTGAGATTGCCAGTGGCTCACAAACATATCTTTAGAGTCAATCAATAAACACACCTTTAGATTGGGTTTTTTTTTTTTTTTTTTGGTAGTCAGACCAGGAATATATTGGAATCATCGGGGACTGATTCAGCAAGGGCTCTTTGTTAAATATTCAGTGTGAGCATTTATACCTTGGAAATCAGTAAGCACAATTAAAGACTTGAGTGGTTGTTTTGAAGATTTCTAGACTAAAGCAAGTAATGAAGAAACTTTTAATAGTGCAAATTAAACTAAAATTATGTCCTTCATACATTATTTTTATTGGAAAGATGGTTGTTTAACATTTACCAGCATATCTTTAGAGGGAAGGGTTTTGTTTGTTTGTTTGTTTTTTGGTTTTTGTGAGGCTGCCAGTGTCCATCATGCCTTTAGTGCTAATCAATACTTTCTCTTTGTTTTTAAGGCACATAACCTAGCCTTCTGGTACACAAAAAGATTCTTACAGTATCTTGGGTATCAAATCCTTTTCTTTTCAATATGTCTTCCTTTCTCTCATCCAAATGGTAAATGTCCCAGATCTTACATGGGCCATCTAGATTGCATTAAAGTTGTGAAAAACCTTAAGGAGACAATTAAGTACTAGAAGGCAAAGGGTAGAACTAGCAATACTGTCCTATATTCCTGTCACCATGACAGAATATCATGTCTCTTTACAGAATAAAATAAGTTTTAAGTAGTTTAACTTGAAATAATAGCACTTGAAGTTTTTTTTATGTTAAACAATTCTATACATATTTCTACATTTCATCATGCCACACAAGAAAAAACAGATCAAAAGGAAAAAAATGATTAAAAAAACCAAGCAAAAAACAAGAAAAAAGGTGAAAATCCTATGTTGTGATCCATATTAAATTCGTATAGTCCTCTATATGGATGCAGATGGCCCTCTCCATCACATCTGTTAGAATTGGCCTGAATCATCTCATTGTTGAAAAGAGCCGTATCCATCAGAGTTGATCTTGATGAAGTTTTTAAAACTTTTCAGGTCAGTAGAGAGAGCGCTGGATTTAGTAGTCTCATTATAACTTGGTCACATACTTGTATAGGTCTTTGAACAAACTACATAATTTCTTAGAGACTTTTTCCCCCCTGTTGGTAAAAGGAAATAATTGTACTAGATGACTTCTCAGGTCCCTCTCACTTATAATGTCTTATGATTCTGGGAGATCTTAAGCAATTGGAAATGATTCTCTTTTCTCCCCACCTTTGTTGTCACTTTTCTCTCTAAGTTTTGAGTCTATTTGGTATTTTCCATAATCAGGCAGACAGAGCCTGACTGTGTAGAAGAATGACCTTCACTATAAAACTTTCTAATACAGAATTATACTGAGAATTATTTTTAAATTTGCCTAAGTAGCACTTTCTCAATACCTGATTTTGTATATTTCATGCACAAAAGAAAGAAAATCGTGTTAGGCAGCAAACATGGACATGGCAACTTGGAAAGACTGGGGGATGCTGACTGACAGTCTTAGGTGTGTGAGACCGCTTGCTGTAGCAGTCTAGCAGTCCAAGTGATATTTAGCATAGAAAACACAAGCTAGAGTGTATCAAATGGCTGTGCAGATGCTGGTGTGTACTGGAGGAACCCAAAACATATGGAATGCTATGACACCAGTACATTGTGGGCAGGAGATGCAGAGACAAGCAGAGGCGTCTTGCTGCCTACAGGGCAGAGAACACAGAAGAGGAAATTTTTTTTTCTCCCCTTAAAGGAAAATGGCTAAATGTGCTTGTTGTATCATTCTGTCCATCAAAAATAAAAGCCATTCTAATTGATTTTTCCTTTTAGTAGAAAACTCTCTGTTCCCAAGCATGCAAATTAAATAATATTCATAGAATCATAACAAACTAAAGCTAGAAGAAGCCTCAGAGGCTGTTTAATCTAACTCTGATTTTACAGATTAGAAAAGTACAGAGAAAAGCTACCACATACTTAAGATTGCAAATGTAATCCACTAATTCAACATTTATTTATTAAGTATTCTATGTAGATCATTCTATGTAGATGTTTGGTGCTGAGGGAGATAGAAAGATAATAAGACTGGGTCCTTGCCCTGAAGGATTTTATCTAGAAATAGAACATGCAGAGACACAAACAAATATAATGAAAAAAAATAGGGCATCATAAGTGGTATACGAGAAATCTAAGGAAGGAGAAACAATTTTTAATACTATTCAACAAATGCTCATGAAACACCCATTATGGGGCATCCACTGTGGTAGGTCACAAAAACAAAAAAGGAAGGATATTCCATTCTACTTACTGAGTAGATCAGGGAGGATTTCAGGAGGTCTTATTTGAACATCTGGATTTGGATTTGTAGCACAGGTGAGATTTCAACAGAGAAGGGTTCAAGACAATGATAATGACTTGAGTGAAGGCAAGGAGGCCACAAAGTAACCTAGAACATGTTTTGGAATAATAAATTTTATAGTTGGGTTATAGTATAGCTTCATAAAGGAATATAGTGTGAGGAAAAAACCCAACGATTTTGGTGCCATTTAAAACAAGTGGTTTAGATGAGACTAGAATCCTTGTCTCTACTACTTTTACTTTCAAGATGCAATCTGGGTTAAGTAATTTGCTCAGGGTAACAAAACTAGTAAATGTGTAAAGTTGGATTTGAACTCAGATCCTTCTTACTTGGGGGGTGGGTGGAGGAGAGGGGTGGTGCCCTATCCTTTGTGCCATCTAGCCATCCCTTACCCACTACTTTTTCAGGGATCCCATCTACATGAAATTTTCCCTTCTTATTCTCCCCTCCTCCCATCGTCCCCAACACTTTAAGCCAATCAAGTAGAAGCCTTTCCAAAAGTCACAAATACTCAGGCTGCTCATCTATATAGACCAATGTGAAAGCTCAACCAAAAAGGTTTAAACAAGACCACATTTCTGAATCAAGAAGTTCGGATTCAAATCTTGCATTTTGTTGGTACATACTAGCATTGTGACTATGGGCAAACCACCTGAACATTATGAGCTTTAGTTTTATCATCTGTAAAATAAAGATAATAATGATCATCCCAGCTTGCTCCAGTCATGATTCTATATCTGGTACATAGGAAAGGCTGAGATAAATAATTTCTTTAATAAAAATGCATTTAATTATATTCAGATAAAAGAAGTATCCAAGGTGGTAAAAAACAAAACAAAACAAAACAAAAATGAACAAATGAAAACAAATGAAAAAATAAACAAAGGCAGATAAAAGCTGGTAAATATGACAAGGAAGTTCCCTGAGATCTCAGGAATTCCCCGGACCAAGTCCTCACACTATTTTTATATCTTCCTTGACCAAAAATCCATTAGCTGGCCCCTAGATCAATACACTTGACAGAAAAGTTAATTCAAACCTCCTCAGGTCTGGTCCACAAATTCTGTGCTTAAAATAACAGTTCTGGTCCACAAATTCTGTACTTAAAATAGCAGTTCTGTTTGGTGGTATGGCAATGTGGGAGTTAATCCAAATAACCTGAGTTTGACTAACATTCTGGCCTATAAATAGGGGGGTTGTTGTGAGGGAAATACTTTATAAACTTTAAAGCACTACATAAATGTAAGCTATTATTATCATATATCTTTAATTTCCACTTGGTTGGGACTGGTAGAAAGCTGAAATTTATCAAAATAATTTGGTTTTGCATTACACAAGTATCTCTTACGATCATCGTTGAACTGACAACCCTATCAGCAACATTTTTTTAGTAGATGATATTTTGGTGTGATGGCTCAAAGGAAGCAGAAAATCAGATGCTTTAAATTCTCAAATGACATTTTCCTGGTAGTCTTCAAAAATCATAAGCCTGCAGAAACTTGTTTGGCTAACAAATTTGTCTTGAAATTTATTGCATTTACCAATGTTTCCATTTTCCTAATTTGTTTCTTTCTGTGTTTGAGAAAGGAGCTATTTAAGGGTCAATAATTTGATTCAATTCAATAAACATTTGTTAATTGCCCGCTGTGTTAGGTATCACACTAAGTGTTAGAGATATAAATCCAAAAATGAAAGCAGTCCCTTCCTTCCTTCCTTCCTTCCTTCCTTCCTTCCTTCCTTCCTTCCTTCCTTCCTT
>JAJPUD010003677.1:172530-186535 GCA_023553655.1 Myrmecobius fasciatus | reverse complement strand
GGATAATTGGAAACTAGTCTGGAAGAAATTAGGCATTGACCCACACCTAACACCATATACCAAGATAAGGTCAAAATGGATTCATGATCTAGGCATAAAGAATGATATTATAAACAACTTAGAACAATGTAGGATGGTTTACCTCTCAGACCTGTGGAGGGGGAAGGAATTTGTGACCAAAGAAGAACTAGAGGTCATCATTAATCACAAAATAGATAAGTTTGACTATATCAAGTTAAAAAGTTTTTGTACAAACAAAATGAATGCAGAGAAGATTAGAAGGGTAGCAGTAAACTGGGAAAATATTTTTACATCCAAAGGTTCTGATAAAGGCCTCATTTCTAAAATATATAGAGAATTGACTCAAATATATAAGAATTCAAGCCATTCTCCAATTGATAAATGGTCAAAAGATATGAACAATTTTCAGATGAAGAAATTGAAACTATTTCCGGTCACATGAAAAGGTGCTCCAAGTCACTATTGATTAGAGAAATGCAAATTAAGACAACTCTGAGATACCACTACACACCTGTCAGATTGGCTAAAATGACAGGAAATGATAATGATAACTGTTGGAGGGGATGTGGGAAAACTGGGACACTGATACATTGTTGGTGGAACTGTGAATGGATCCAACCATTCTGGAGAGCAATTTGGAGCTATGCTCAAAAAGTTATCAAACAGTGCATACCCTTTGACCCAGCAGTGTTTCTACTGGGCCTATATCCCAAAGAGATTTTAAAGGAGGGAAAGGGCCCCACATGTGCAAAAATGTTTGTGGCAGCCCTTTTTGTAGTGGCAAGAAACTGGAAATTGAAAGGATGCCCATCAATTGGAGAATGACTGAATAAATTATGGTATATGAATGTTATGGAATATTATTGTTCTGTAAGAAACGACCAGCAGGACGATTTCAGAGAGGCCTGGAGAGACTTGCATGAACTGATGCTGAGTGAAATCAGCAGAACCAGGAGAACATTATACACAGCAACAAGACTATACAATGATCAATTTTGATGGACATGGTTCTCTTCAACAATGATGTGATTCAAACCAGTTGTTCAGCGATGAAGATAGTCATATACATCCAGAGAGAGGCCTGTAGGAACTGAGTGTGAACCACAACACAACATTTTAACGCTTTCTGTGAATATTTCCATGCATTTTGTTTTCCTTCTTAGGTTGTTTTTTTCTTCTTCTCTTTCTAGATCTGATGTTTCTTGTGCAGTAAGATAACTGTATAGATATGTATACATGTACTGTATTTGTCATATAATTTATCCTATCTAGCATGTATTAGATTACCTGTCATCTAGGGGTGGGGGATGGGGGGAAGGAAAGGAAAAGCTTGGGAAAAAAAAGTTTTTTTTGCAAAGGTCAATGTTGAAAGATCACTCATATGTTTTGTAAATAAAAAGCTTTATTAAAAAAAAGATCGTTGAAAATTGTCATTACATGTAATTGGAAAAAAAAACATACTATTTAAAGGAAGAAAAGAATAATCTCAAAGCAAACCATGTTATTAGTTTGGGTCTCCTCAAGTCACAGGTTTCAGGAATTCTTTTAGACTTAAGAGTAATTGCAAAGATTATTTGGCTACAAAGACCTTTGAGGTGTCCTTGTCCAATCCCTTCATTTTGTTGATGAAGAAGCCAAGGCCCAGAAAAGTGAAGTTTCTTGCCCACAATCGCACAGTTAATTTGGGCCAGAGCCAGAAGCAGAACATTCATTCTTGCACTTCCACTTCAATGCTCTTTCCACTACACCATAGTGAATAATAAAATTTTACTGAGTTGTACTAATGGGAATGAAGCCTGTCTGAATTATTGAAACATCTGAATTATGGACTATTTTAAGAAGAAAAGGAGTTTAATTATTTTCAAGTCCACATAGCAACTTGGAACTTTAGTAATTATATTGCTGTTGGCAAATAAAATGTTTCTATGGCCTGAATTGTTTATAATGATCTTATCAATTGCTTGTAGGCCAGTGGATGCTTCTGACTTTTGAGATTTCGTCCCAGAGTAGTAAGAACTTAGTGAGAAGAGTTAGGGATTCAGAAGGTGCTTGAAAACATGTTCTTTTAAGGCATGTAAATAATGCTTACTCCATATAGAGTGACTCTATTGCTCATTCAATTAACTTTTTCTTCCAGACAGTGAAAAGAAAATTTTATCTGAGGATCCATAAATATTAAGGTAAATTTCAATATGAAGGCAAAACAAAAGTAAGTGATTTAAGGAAGTTTTATTGTGGTGTAGAAAACTCTGGGGTTAAATACAATTTGGAAACAAAGGGAAAGACTTAATAATCTCTCTAGATCTCTTCCCATTCTATTTATTAATAAAAAACTGAGATTTTATACCATGTCTATAACATAGAAGAGAAGCCTATTGTGCTGCTCAATGTCCAGGGCAATGAATTGACATTGCAAAGCTTATAAGTTTAAGAGACAAGAAATGAATTCACTCTAAAGCTAGCATGTTAGCATTGTACTAGTCTCTAGATCAATAGTTCTACATATAGCTTAATATTGTGTTTTATAGATAAATTTGATGTGAACAAATAAGCATTACCTTTTCTGGTAGATTGCAATGACATAGTGAAAAATCTGAGGATAAAACATCATAAGAAAACTTTCCTGAGAGATTCCTCAAAATGCTTCCCCCCCCCCAACCAAAAGCATTCCATTTCTAGACTGATGTCTAAGTGGATTCAAATCAACCAAAGCTATTCAAAGTTGGAGGGACTACTTAGGTTATTTTCCATTCATTGATCATAAGCCTTCCTTCACTAGCGTGTGTTTCCTGGACAAAGCAGAGCATACTTTCTGTCAAAGCAAAAAAAAAATATTTAGTCAAACAGCTTAACAAAATATTTGACAAAAATGATCCTTGCTCACCTCCTATATACAGACATTACCCTGTTACTAAAAAGGAAGAAGGTGCACATCAGGAGCAAAGGAAGGGCTTCTTGGTTAGTTGGTTGGTGCCCTTCATTCTTGAATAGACTGAAGTGATATCATTATAGAGTCAAGTTATAGTGTTTGACTTTGGCACATACATAAATGTATTTTCTCGCCTCTGTTCTCATGCAATAAACTACTTATCCTCCTTAGTTTGGGTCTTCTGTTGTGCTGTTTTCTGATAAATGTCTCTTCTGCTGCTATTTTCTTACATCATCTGGTTTTCTTCTATTATCTTTAATATCTCTGGAATTATAGATGCTATGTGTTTTTGTTTTTTGTTTTTTTTTTTCCCTTATAGGGGAAGGGTGTAACCAGTTCTTATCTTTGGGTCTTTTGTGATGTGGATTTCAGTCATCAGCACCCAACCAGTTACTTGGAGAAATCTATAGATATTTTAAAATCTGTTCTTTCTATTAGGGCTTCTTGAAATGCCTCATAAATTTTTATCAGTGCATTGGTCCAAAATTCCCTTTGAACTCTTTTCATATCACAGCAGCAGCAGTCTGGGTTCTCTTCCCATCAGTCTGAAAACTGTTTAGAAAACTGTGAAGTACCTGGACGAGCTATGAAGTGGACATTGTTTCTAGCCTTCTACTCCCACCTTTAGAAGCAAGACTAAAACAGGGCCAAAAAAACCCCATGGAGAAGGTCATTTTGGCCTTATATTCCAACAGCAATACAAATGAGGATTCTCTACCCAAGTATTTTTTGTTTTGTTTTGTTTTGTTTTATTTTGTCATAGGTGATACAAGTTAGACTTTCAACTCATAGAATATGACAGAAAAGACATTAAATATAAATTCTTAGAATTTTCTCTTCTATCTATTGTGAAAATAAATGTTTATTGAAGGATTGTCTCTCTTTACCCTAAACATTCCTGGCATTTTTGAGAACTACTACTATTCAAGATACTTTGAAAAGAAACATGTTGCTACATATTATTGTGGAAATATAGTGAGAAGGAAATGTCAAACGAAAGTATTTATGAAGCCTTGGGGAAGGTTTTATGTCAATATTGCAAAAAATAGAAGGATATTACAGAGAATCCATTAATACATAATGGTAGAAAGGATAGCTAAGGGCAAGATATATAAATTTTTTCCTGATTTTTTTCTTTTTTTTTTTTTTGCAGCATTAGTAGTTCTTTATTTGAATGATACACCCAAACTATCTCTTACTGTAAAATTATTGGCATAGCAAACCTGAAAATTAACATTAGATTCCTGTATTGATTTGTAGAACTAATTCTTAAAATTAAATTATTCTGATAGTATAGTATTTTTCATTTACATGAAAAGATGGTTTGCATCTTTTATTTTCAACAAAAAGAAAATATTTGTAGCTTTCAAAAGGTTTCTTTTTAGTTGAAATTTATACAGAAAAACATAAACACTAATTTTTGCTTCAATATTTGTAAATATTTGGAGATATGTATTCATATACAAATCCATACATATACATATACATACATATACATGCATATGTGTGTATGTGTTTATATATAGTATGGAATAGGGCTAAGATGAGTTTATGGAGTCAATCACTTTTACCCTAGTCTTCAAAAAATGTATCCTTTTTACTTGCAACTCTATTTCTAATGTGAGGGTGAAATGAAGCCCTATAGGGTCTTTGTAAATATTGAGGAAGTGATACTTTAACATTTTCTATATGAATTCTGAATATAGGGTTATTTAAATTATATTTATTCTTTTAATCTGGACATTTTTCATTTTGTAAGCATTCATTTAAGTTATTAATTTTATGGCTTATACTATCCATATAAATTTCAAAGAAATGACTTGAATGCTATGAATATTTCCTTCTTGACTCAGATATATACATATAAATATATAGATATATATGTACACACATATATATGTATGTATATATCTCTATATATTTACATATATCTATATCAATTTATACACACACTCTTCCTCACACTTCTCACACACAATTCCAAGATCAAGAGTATATATGTATATATACGTGCATATAAATTTTGTTATTCACAATAAATTTATATAAGTTGTTTGTGAGGTCTTAGAGCAGTTTTAAACTTTAATAGCTTAAAGTCTAAGATTTTTGGCTTCAATTCACCACTGTTCTACCACCTTGCACTCAAGAGTTGCAAGTATCAAAACATCTCTATACCCACACAGTAATTTCTGCTGCTTCTTCACTGCACCAACATAATTCTAAATCTGGTTTGAGAATTTGTGCATACATAAAACACATATACCGTTTGTAACTGTGGTAGGATCTATGTTTATGCATATTTACATACAAGTATCTACATCTCTCTCTCTTTCTCTTTCTGTGTGTATATATATGCATACATATGTAAAGAGAGACCTTTAAGTAGTAGTCTTCAACTCATCACTAGCCCATTCTTTTGCAGTTCTCCAGAGGAGAAAGTGAGACTGGTGACTTTATACAGCCTTCTCTCACTCAAATTCAATTCATTTGTATGTTATGGCATTACCTCCCTGATATTATGATCCTTTTCAAGAATGAAAGACAAACAATAACAACAAGATGTGTATATATGCATATATGTAAAATATACATACACACACATGCATTTATGTAGAGCCAGTAAATCCTTCTAAGATTAATAAGATGTATGTAGTACTCAATCAAAAATTTTTCTTTGTAGATAAAGTATTTGTTTAAAGAAAGCCCCATTTTCTCCTTCTTTATTTGTCTTTAGAAGTAAGAGAAACAGGAAGAGAGGTAGCAGGAAGTAACTATTGAGCTACAATGGCATTTAGGATGAAGCCAATCAATTAATGAAAGAATAAATCCTATCAGTGGCAGGATTTAACAAATCCTTATATGTCCCTCAGAGAATATTTTAGGTTTATGTGGCTTGTGGTTCTTCTTTAAAGATTAATACCAGTAATAAAACAAAACAAAACCCATCATTCTCTTCAGCTCTGAAATCTGGTGATAGGAATGGAAGGACACTACCAGAGTCTTGGGAACCTTTATGGAAAATTTTTATTGGTTGCTTAATATAATGGAAGGCAAAACATATCTATGGAATGATTTTTTTAAATATATTTTAATCTTTCATCCAATTAGAAGTTTAAAATTTTTTTTAACTTTTTAAAAAAATATTTTGAGTTTCAAATTTGTTCTCTTCCTCCTTTCTTTCCCTTCTTTCTCCCTGAGACAGTAAGCAATCCAATATAGGTTATATATTCTATGTAAATGTAAATAATGTAAAATTTTACAAAATGCAATAATGTAAAGCATTCTATGGAATAGTTTTTTTAAATGGTGTTTAGGGGGAATAAATATTTGGGGACTGGAAAGAGAGCATGCATGTCTGCTTAGAGAGGCCAGGTAGTTCTGACTATTTACTTTTTATGAACTTTCCACAATTTCACAAAACCACAATTCACTATAATTTGCCTGAAAATGTCCCTGAAAAATGGAGACAGAGGGAGAGACATGATTTCTCATTCAGTGTTTTTGAATCACTAACAAGATGTTTTCTTTCATTGAGGATCCACAACCACTTCCTGTCCTTTTCTCTCTCCTTTGGTTTCTGACAAAGCTGATCCACTGAATTCTGTACTAGACTCTAACCATTTTCATTTTTTTTTTTTTACCATTATTAGCAGAACTAGTCTTCTCTAAGCATCTACAAATGTTTGAATAACTACACATACATTTGAAGGTCCCATTTTTTTCTAGTCTGAGAAGGTAAATTTGCATGAAGTCCAAGAGGTATTTGCCATTCTATATTAAGAATTATAAGTCTTTCAAGATATAACAGTATTTGTTGTTCTGCTGGAGTGATTATGGGTAGCCTGAAATGTGTTCAGTGTTAGATTTTAGCCTTGGTGAAGTTGGAAATGAATTGATATATGCTCTTAGTTCTGAGTTATCCAGGGTTTAATTTTTAATCTTTACTTGCAAGGTTGGAAATAAATGGTGAGTAAAGATGGTTTCAAAGATATCTAGAAAGACTTGTATGAATTGATGCAGAGGGAAGTAAGAAGAACCAGGAGAACAATTTTTATTATATCAATATTTTTCAAATAAATAGTTCTTACAGTATAAAAGCTCTCGTCAATGCAATGATAAATCATGAATCCAGAAGATTTATGAATAAGAAAACTGCTCATTTTATGTCAAAGATGTGCAGATTGAGAAAAATATTTTTGGATGTGGCCAACATAGAAATTTGTTTTGTTGACTTTTCTTATGATATAATTATGTTTCCTCCCTTCTTTCCTCCCTTTCCTTTTTATTTTTCTTTCTTTTCTCTCTTTCCATTTCTCTCTTTTTCTCTCTGTCTTTAGTTTCCTATCTCTCTTTTCTTCTGTCTGTCTGTATGTCTGTTTCTCTTTCCCTTTGTGTGTTATGTCTCTCTGTCTCTGGCATGGGATGTGGGGAAGGGGAAGTAGGAAGGAGGGAAAAAAATACTTGGTAATTGAAAACAAAAGCAGGCCAACAGAGGAGCCTGCTGTTAAAAACCTCACTATAGTTAAGACAAATCATTTTATTTTTAGAAAATGTATTGATGGTTTTCAAGTTCAACTTGTACCACTCTTCATATATTTCTTTCCTGCCCCTATGTGGTAAAAATTCATCCCTCATAACAAAGAATGAAAAAGAAAAAGAAAAATATAAAGCATTTCAGCAAAATGAACCAACATGTCAAGTGATCCAGAAAATGCTATATACTGTATCACACCCAAACATCCCACCAACCCTCAACCTTTTTAAAGAAGGAAAAGTGGTACATTTTCTCATTTATTCTTTGGAGATAAGTGTGAAGACCAATCACTTAAAGAGTAAGAACACTTGGCCAGCTTTATTTTGTCAGGGTAGCAACAGGAACACGCTGAGCATTGAGGGCATAGAGCACATGAAAGCAGCTGCCAGGTTCACCCAGGTATACAAAAAACTCCATTTCTGTGAGACTATTTGGTTCTGAGTGAATCAGCCCTAATTAGGAACAGATGGAAAAGGAGGAGACAGGAGACACCAAGTCAGATATTTACTTATTCAGATAGTGACCATATAAAAGGACATAGTAAAAGGTTCTCCCTCAATTTTTTTTTTTTTATTATCCACTCTTGGACCAGGGAGTGGGATTGTTAGGGGATAGAGATTCAATACAACCTTGACTAAGAAAAGAGATTTAAGAATGCAGAATTTATATCTTAAAGACTTGAGTCAAATTTTGCTGCCTGGTCTTTGAGTTTGGAGAGAAAGAGTATAAATAGAAAAAGTTAATATCGTGGTCTAGGCAGTAGTGCAGCTATTTTGCCCCAAAACACTGAGCTTCTGACAGTCTTCAGGAGACCACCTGCCAGCAGGTTGGTGCCCCAACATTTTTCTGAAGGCTAATGCCAATATAGTCTACAGAAGACAGCTTGAGAGTTGCTTTCTGTTATATCACACCTCCTCTTGGTTTACCAATTTCTGTTCCCTTTTCTCTAAAAAACACAGCTTTTATTGATGCTTGCAAATGTAACTTTTTGTGATCTGTAGGTGTGTGTCACACTGAAAACACATGTCCTCCTTCATCATTTGTGAAGAATAGAACTGTGACAGAAATGTAAAGACAAAAAGAACTCCAAGTAATATGGGAATAATGGAACCAATGGTTTTTTCTCTCTTCCCCTTGAATTATTCCCACAGCCCCCAACACTCAGTCATTCATACATTAGTTCCAAAAACATTTACTGGATTCATTAAATATCTAGCATATGCAAGCCATGTGGGGGAGAGAAAGATTAAAACATAATCCCTTCACTTAAGGAATTGATGTCATTGTTAATGGGGGGCTGGAAGGGTGGCAGAGAGACAGATGGCAATATTACAATGTAGACTTTGACAGCCCCACAAATGAGATACACAGAAAGCATCATAATTCAGAAAAGGGGGATGCATCCATGATACACACATTATGCAACCATAGAGGAACTACTGACACTATTCAGATCATAAATTCTTAAAGTATAAAGTTAGACCAGGAAGACTGGAATGACCAGAGAAGTTTCACAGAGGAAGAAGAGTTAGTTCTTTTTCCACATAAATTATTGTTTTATGAACAGGCATTTCTCCCATCCCTGGTACTTGCATAGTTGATGTTTTGAGCCTATATTTAAGTCTTTATATTTATATCTATTCTTTGCTACCTTTTAAATCTCATCCCAGCATTCCAATCTATTTGGAGTTGGCACTCTATTAGATCTTGGCAATGAAATTTGATAAGCATGTCATCTATTCCTTCATTTAAGTTACTGACAAAAATGTTGAAAAGATGGTGGAGGATAGAGCCTTGTGACACAGTCCTATATACATCCCAATATGCGATTCACATTTTTTTATTCCAGCAAAGTATAACTACATGCTGGTAATCTACAACTCTGACATTCTTTCAGGAAAGCATTGCTTTTTAAAATGTCAGCTTTTTAAAATGCCCAGTTGGGTATGAAAAAGGGGAAAAATTACTCCATCTGAGAAATAACTTTGTTGTCCAATTACTATGTTTATCAGACCCATAAGTTGTTGTCAAATATTTTATTGAAATTGTGATAGGCTATGTCTATAGCATCTTCCTGGTCTAACTTTATATTTCAAGGACCTCTGATCTGAACAGTATCAGTAGTCCCTCTATGGATGCTTACTGTGATCCATTCATGCCTTAGAAGATGGTCTTTTATGACCAGAAGAATATATTATGGGATAACAATGATAAGCCTCCCTGAACAAGGATGACTTTTAGACCACAGGTCTGCAATATCCAGCCCTATGTGAATTATCTGTTATTGACATATCAAAAAATAGAGCTAGTTTATGGTTTTAATTTCCATCTCTTGACTCAAGGCATTTTCCCTGGCTGTCCCTTGTGCATGGGATAGTCTTCCCCCCTCATCTCTGCCTCCTGGCTTCCTTCAAGTCCCAGCTAAAACCCCACTTTCCAAAGAAAGACTTTCCTAATGTTTCTCAATTCCAGTGTCTTTCCTCTGTTGATTTGCTATTTATCCAGCATATACTTAATGGTACATAGGTATTTACATATTGTCTCCCCCATTAGTTAGTAAGCTCCTTGAAGGCAAGAACTGGCTTTTTACCTTTCTTTGTAACCCCAGTGCTTAGCATAGTATCTGGCATACAGTAATTGCTTGAAAATAGATTATTGATTGAATGGTTAACATGATTAAGCATCATCTAGAGGGAATGTGTATAGCTCTGGAAATGAATTGAACTATTTCCTCATATTTTGCAGAGAAGTATTCTCAAAAAGAGTAAGAAAAGATTCTAGTGCATTATTTATTACTTAATAAATTTGTGCTTAATAATTTTTTTATTTTTTTTAATTAAAGCTTTTTATTTGTATAACATATGTATGGGTAGTTCCCCAACATTGATCTTTCCAAAGCTTTCCATTACAAATTTTACCCCCAGTCCCCTCCCCTCCCCTAGATGGCAGGAAGTCCACTACATGTTAATAATGTTGAAATGCTTGAGAAGTTATGCAAGAAAAATCCTATCTACAAGAAAAAAAAAGAATCAGAGAAAGGCAACACAATGCAGTGCTTAATAATTTTTATTAATGACTGATTGAATATACACCTATGTGAATATAAGGTAAGACTGCAAAATGAAAATTGTTCAAATTAACATCAAAGAACTTTGTTCTTATGAAATTTTATTTGTAAAGTTTTTTTTTTCCTTCATATACTGTCCCATGTGATCCTCAAATGGCAGGGGAGATAGTTTTTTTTAATGTCAAATATATATATATATATATATATAATTTTGTTTTTCCCCCCTTTATGCATTAAAACAACTTTTTTTTTTTTAACATTTAGGGTTGTTTTTTAAGTTTTGGTTTCCAAATTCTATCCCTCTTTCCTCTCCTCACCCATCACCTCCAAGTTGGCAAAGAATTTGATATAGATTATACATGTGTAATCACATACAAGAATTTATAATCCAAATGAATATTGTCCCCATCCAAGTAGTCATTCTGGGAAGCCATTCACTTATTGTGCTAGCACTTATTGCCTATTTGGATCTCCTCTTTTGGGAAATGCTTTTGAAGCCAGGTTATGAGTGATAAAGGAAATTGTTCTCATTACTTCCTAATAAAGCCATATTTGTCATCTTAGAATTACTCCACTTATCACTCACTTTATTCACCAGACTTGACCTTGAAAAACTTTGGTTGAATCTATAAAAATCTATCTTCAAAAAATGAAGAGAAGCACTGTACTGTTATGGAATGAGCAATGGATTTATCATCAGATGACTTAAATTCAAATCTTAGCTCCATTTAGCTGTATGACTAGGCAAGTCAACCTCTCTGGAGGTTATGTAAGAATTAGATTAAATAAACTCTAAGATGTATTCCATCTCTAAATCTATCATCCTATAAGATTTACCACCATTGAGGATACTACTTAAATAAATAAGCTCTAGGCTCTGAAGGTAAATACTCAAAGAAGAGTTGCTCAGAGATTTAGAACAGCAGCAGCATTCCACTAAGGACAAAGCCTCCAAAAGTAGCTTATTTGCAGGAGAAAACACCTATTTGGATGTATATGTTTTAGAATATTGGCCAACAGCTAGTCTCTTTAGTTACCCCTCATATGATAATGCACCAACCATTCATAAGGAAGATTACACTTTTGAATCACTGTCAACAAAGTTAGCAATTTAGGCATTTTTCTATTAGTGAAGATCAAGAATTAAAGTTCAATTAAAGAATCAAAGGTCAATAAGGAAAGACATTGTGGTCTGAGTAAACACATTATTAAGTATTATGCAAGGGGGGACAGAGGGGTAGGGTTAGCTAA
Organism: Myrmecobius fasciatus; assembly: GCA_023553655.1. Taxonomy (NCBI): domain Eukaryota; kingdom Metazoa; phylum Chordata; class Mammalia; order Dasyuromorphia; family Myrmecobiidae; genus Myrmecobius; species Myrmecobius fasciatus. The sequence goes on along the minus strand of JAJPUD010003677.1, from coordinate 174,733 downwards.
ATGACACAATATAGAGAGCATGGGCTTGGAGGCAAGAGAATCTGATCAGACACTTATTAGCTATGTAACCATGGTCAAGCCACTTAACCCTATTTGTCTCAGTTTCATCTGTAAAATGAGCTGGAAAAAGAAGTGACCCTATTTGTCTCAGTTTCTTCATCTGTAAAATGAAGTGACCCTATTTGTTTCAGTTTCATCTGTAAAATGACCTGGAAGAAGAAGTGAGCCTATTTTGTCTTAGTTTCTTCATCTGTAAAATGAGCTGGAAAAAAGAAATGACAAACTACTCCAGTGTCTTTCCCAAGACAACTCCAAATGGGGTCATGGAGAGTTAGATATGACTGAAAAATAATAACAACATTATGCAAGAGAAGTGGTATTAGGAATGTCATCAAAAAGAAATATGACTGATTATGTGGAAAGATTGAAGGCTAACAGACAGCTCCTGGTTTCCTTGGTACCAATAGAGTGTCAAAGAAACTGGAAGAAGGCCCCCATAGATTGAGTGGAATACCCAAAGGAGCACTTGAGAATGAATCACATTGGTTGAGAGGGCATGAAGGAATTGTGATCTACACTTTTGAATGGAATATCTACTGTACTGAGGTTGGAGAACCATTGAAGTATCAAGGAAGATGAAGTATCAAGATGTAGTGTTCTGGTAAATATTTAACACCTGGCTCTCCAAGAAAAAAAAAGTACATATGACACAATTTAATATATAACCTGCATTATTAATGCTTATTCCACCATTTTTTTTTGTGTCAGACAATTAACAACATAATATATCAAGTCCTGATTTGTAGCATTTTTTTGTGATTTACACTTTCGGATGGAATATTTACTTAATTGAATTGTAGAGCCTTTGATGTATCAAAAAAGATAAAATAGTTCTGACCCTTAGTGTGCTGGTAAATATTTAATACCTGGCTCTCCAAGAAAAAAATTCTACGTATGACACATTTTAAAATATAACCTGAATTATTAATATTTATTCCATCACTTTCTTAAGTATAGACGATTGACAAAATAATAAATTAAGTCCTGATTTGTAGCATTTGTCAGTTTCTGAGGTGTTAATGCTCATAATGAAAATTAGGAAATTGATTCTCTAAGTAAGTTCAAATTAGCTCTAACACACCTCCAGTACTGAAACTTCTCTTCTCTTTCACCTGATCTTTCTTATGATTGATGGCTCATGCAAAATGGACACCAGGGATGGGGGTATATCTTGTGAAATAGATAGAACTAGAACTAAGCTGATTAGTTCATAAAGAGTGACCACACACAACCATGCTGTAGGCATGTTATTACTTGTTGGTGATGGTGGCAATAAAATATCCAGCCAGATACCTTCGGATAGATACATTTTATCCTCTCCCCATACATGAGTGGGGGAAAATCATTGCATCTCACTTCTAGGCAAGTTAAAAATGACTCAGAGTAATTTTGCAGTGATATCCAAGTACAGCATCTTGCCTGTGATGAAATCAACAACCTCATTTACTGAAGTATTTTGCCTCTCCTTCCCATCTGATGTGTGCTGGAAATCTTTTTACTGCTGAAGGCCACAGCACTCTGCCCCAATCTACCCACAAGAGGGACATCAGGAACTCAATGATCCTGCAGATTTAAAAGGAAATGGTTGCAGCATGGGAAGACTGCCAGCCTCTTGGAATCATAATTTCAGTTTTCCTGACCCCAGTAAGAATGGGTTTCTGTCCTATAGCTTTAGCTCTGCATTTTTGGTCATATATATAATCTTATATAATAGGCTATTATATAATATCTTATATAACAAAGAGGCAGTGTGGTATAGTGGATAGAGAAGTAGTCTCATGTTAGGAAGAGCTGACTTTCAGTCCTTTCCCTGACAAATATTAGCTTTATGATTGGGGCAAGACAACCTCAGTCTTTGACACAACTTTTCTATCTTTGACCACTGATTGGTCATTGCTCCTTAGCTTGAAAAGTCTCCCATGGCATCCAGAGTCATCTCCAGTCGTCCTAATCTATATTTTGCCACTGAATTCAGATGGCTCTGAAGGAGAGAGTGAGGTAAGGTGATCTTGTACAGCCCTTCCTCACTTAAATCCAATTTACTTGCATGTCAAAGCATCAACTAATTTCCTGATGTCATTGTCCTTTTTGATGAAGGACAAACAACATCCTTTGTGAGTAGTAGTAGGAGATGCTCTATTGG